>MSJI02000953.1:0-92786 GCA_001931905.2 Cladosporium sp. IMV 00045 | reverse complement strand
CTCGCCGCGGCCCCGACCTCGTGCGAACTCAACGCCGGCCTCGACAGCAACCCGGACGGCACCGTGTCCGTCGCCGCCGGCAAGAACGTCTACTTCTTCAGCGGCAGCACGCCCGGCCGCCTGCTGGCCCACGTGCAGACGGAGCGCGAGGTGGCGTCCGTCGCGCTGAACGGGCCCGCGAGGAAGTTCGTCACGGGCTCCGCGTCGGATACTTGGGTGCATGTTTGGGACTACGACGCGCAGCGCGAGGTCGAGACGGGGAAGGGACATCATGGGCCCGTGTGGACGACGGGGTTTAGTCCTGACGGAAAGCTTTATGCGACGGGGAGTGAGGACGGGACGATCAAGCTTTGGAAAGCGGCGGCGGGCGGGTATGGGTTGTGGAGGTGAGGGGATTGGAAGAGCTCTTGAGATTGACTGGTGTTGGGCGTGCTGTTTCTGACGATGGATACGTTCAGCGCCACCAGTCGACTTCAACATCGCTGTTCGAAGATGGGATCAAGAGCAAGGATAGTTGGCTGGCTTTGACACCTACTCCTCGACACAGCCGAACTCCATGCGCAGGAACGGCGCGGAAAGGCTCTTCATTCGCTTGCCGAGGAGGAAGGATAGGCAGCCGGGCAAATCTTCCTCCTTGCCATGCAAGATTGGACGACATGAGAGCATGAAACGTTCCATATCCGTCAAGAGCAATGAGAGAAAGCATAGGAAACTCGTGGGGCGATGGAGGACAGCGTCGAGAATTCTCCTCCACTTCTCACTCGCTGGATCGAGAGCTTCGCGCGTGCAAATGCTCCAGGCAACCGGGGAAAACGAGAAAAACCGCACAGCAGATAAACTCCTCGAAGAGAAAGGCAGGGAAGGAAAGATCGTGGCATTCGGCCGAAGGAAAGAAAGGATAGATAAAACATGTCAAGAAAATCCAAAACGAAACATTACCACTGGCCAGAAAATTCAAATCCGCTTTCACAGATCGTACAAGGGATACATACTTCACTTCGCATTGCGCTTTTAATCCCTGATGCGTTTCTTCTTCTTCTTCTTCTTCTTCTTCTCAAGACCAAAGCTCAAAGACAAAACGGGCTGAGTTCTACAGGGGCCAAATCGTGAGGTTGCCGCCAACTTGCCTGCTTGAGGAGCGAGAAGGAAGGAAGGAAGGAAGGAAGGAAGGAAGGAAGGAAGAAAGGAAGAAATAGAGCCGGGATTAGGAATCTCGAAACTGCCCAATGGTACCTGGTATGGAGTTTCTCTCTTCCTCTCTCTCGTAGGGCGGAGGTTTTGAGTGTGCCTGAAACGAGGAAATTGTCACGGCTGAGGACCTTTGTAATAAGGTGGGTACATGTAGGTAGGGATGGATGGAGGGTGGTAACGTGTGAAGTGATACGATACGTTCTCGGTATTCGACCTACTGATAATAATGAACTAGACCAGAAAAGTACATGCAAAGGCCAAGTAAGAGGTAAACGCAACGGGTACCTCTGCACGACACGAACGCCAACCAGACAGCAAGAGCAACGCGATTGAGCGAGTAAAGGAAGAAGCATATTTCAAGTCTTCCATTTCCCCACTAAGTAAACGATGATGATGGATGATAAGAGTGAAGCCCTTCCAAGCAAGCAAGCCTTCCCCTTCCCTTTCCCGCCACCATGCGATAAGAAGAAGAACTGTGAGCGATTTTTCTTTTTTGTCCATCCCTCCCTTGTCGCTGATGTTGACCAAAAGCAAAAAGCCGTAACCAAAAAACCCACGCGCAACCAAAATTCAATGAAAGCGACGACAAAAAATGGACAGTAAACCCAAAGGCAATCCTTTTTGCCCCATAACCAATAATGTGTGTGGGTATCAACGTAGTAAGATATACTGTGCTTTCTCGAAAAGAAAGGAAGCAGAAGGAAAAAGCAAAAAAGGACGAAGTGTGTCAGAGTCTTTGCCCCCTTTTCGCATGTTTGCGAAGAAAAAAAAAGTACCCTCCCTTGCGCCCGTGTTCGCCGGCCCAAGTGCGGATTATAGTAATGATAAGAGCAAGCCAGAGAACGTCCGTGTGATGAGAGGATGAATAGAGTCCTTGGTAGTAGTAGTAGTGATGATGATGATGATGTTGAAGGCCGGATTTGAGCGCCTTCGCAATCAGTCCTAGCCAAGGTGACCGTTGGCTCCAAGTAGAGAAAAACACCATTGTCTTTGCGTGAGTGTGTGTCCAAAAAGCCTTTCGATTGATGAATCGCTTCCGGGATAATGCGTCCAGATGTCGTTAAGATAGTAAGAGAATCCAGATTGAACGCCGTTTGCTTTTCTTTCGTTTCCTTTCCCTTGAACCTTGGGATGTGATGGATTGTGAATCCGGGAATGCGTGTTTGAGGGTGCATGATTATTGTCCTGAAAATTTAACGCCCGAACATGTAGTTGCTGATGCTACCCCGGCTGTCGCGGCCATACTTGCCACTCATGTTGGGTGGCAGGCCACCAGACATATTTCGCGGGCCGAGCTGGTCGGAGAAGCTGTTCTGTTGCGGTGACGCAATGCTGCTGAAGGGATCATTAAACATCATGGCGCCGAGGCCCTGCTGTTCAGGCGCGGGGCGCAAGTAGTTGTGGTTGGAACTGAAACCGGGTGGTGTCGAGAAGCCGGGTGGTGGGCCTGAGACGGCGGTGAAGTTGGAGGCGTTACTGCTGGCATTCGTGCCGTTTGAGTAGTGCGAGCTGATCAGAGACGGGTGATGGGGATATGCACCATTCGTGGGCGTGCCGTTCGTCTGGCCTGAGCGAACACCCAGAGGGTTTTTGGAGAAGCTTAGACGAATGCCGCCTTTGACACTATTGTGAAGAGGGAAGCCGTAGAGGTCGTTGAGTGCTTGCGAGGCGAAAGTAGTGTCCTCGAACTCGACGAAACACATTGGCCCATTCTGCTTGGTGCGGAAGCAAAGACGTTTGTACCCGCGTTGTCTCGAGAAGATAGCCTTGAGTTCGTCCTCGGACGTTTCTATCGGGAGGTTACCAACATATAGAGTGTTGCAGGGTGGGTTCTGATCCGCTGGGTTGACCGGCGGGTACTGATGCCGAGGTACACTCATGTTGTAAGCGTTGGCTGCGTTCATGTTGGTGATGTTGGTAGGCGATCTCGGGGTTTGCAAAGCTTGTGCTCCTCTTGGTGTGCTTAGGTGGCTGGCAGAAGGCGACATGAAGTTGTTGTGGTTGTTGTTGCCATTGGCGCCCGTGCTCAGAGACAGACTGCCGAAGCGAGACACGGGTACCTGCGCATGACTTGATCGTCGTGCCTGTTGTCCGCTTTTGGCATAGGCCAACGGGTCTTTCAGCAACTCACCAGTCTCGTCGTCTGCGTCGTCGTTGTTGATGACTGACTTTCCAGAAACGCGATTCCGGTCGAATCCGTTTGTCAAGGGTGACGTGGGTGAGAACAGACTCTGGATGTTTTTTGGATCCGAGATGGGGAACTCATTGCCGCTGCCTACTGAGCTCGGAGTGGGCAAAGGCGGCGAGATCTTATCCGTCGACTGAAAGGTGCTCCCGAATCTTGATCTTCCGGACGGTGGTCCGCCGTGTGAACTTGACGAAGAAGTCGAGCCTGACTCTTGTCTGGGGATGATCCCATCGACCGTAGCGCGACGTTCAAAGTTATTGGCACTGTGCACTTCGACGATCATTGTCGCTTCCTTTGATGTGTTGGATTTGCCGTGAAGTTTGGCTTGCGCCTCGTGTGCGCCAGCCGATGTCCGGAAGCGAGCAATAGCAGTCGCATACTTGTCGTTATCTTCCAGGTATGGCGATCGGATGATTTCTGTGTTGATCAGATCCCCCGCAAACAGCAGCATGCTTGTCAGCGCATCGTTGCCGATGTTTCGTGGCAGTCTCCGAATCAAGATGGTAGGCTGTGGCCTCAAGTCTGCGCCGAATATTGCAGGGTCGGAGTTGTTGGCTGACTGTGAAGGAAGATGCGAATCAAGCGATCGATCTGAGTGGTGACGTTCAGACGGAGCTGGCAGAGTGAACGATTGGGAGCCAAAGGCCGATCTGAGGGGCGTAATGCCGATACGGTCCGTCGAGAACGAGGCCCGGGAGGGAGAATTCGTGCTGGATCCGAAGCTCTTGTCCTGCAACATGATGGATGAATGCGAATATCGCAGATTGGCGGGTTGTTGATATTATTAGAGGTGTAGTCGGTTGGAGATGGTGGTTGGTAAGGCCGAGGTGCGGCCTGTCGAGCTGATGGGTTCTAGATGTTAAGCTCGCGTTGGTTGAGGGTTAAGGTTTCAAGTCGAAGGCCGACGAGGGGCAGTCGCCTGAAGCGCAACGAGTCGGTCGAGAAGCAGCGACTCGATATTGAGAGAGCGATGCGAATGTCGCATGGGTATGTTGTTGGGAGTAATGGCGCGCGCAAGAGTGGAAATGCGCCTGGGGTTGAGCAGCCAATCAAGTTGCGATCGCAAACGTGACGCGCACGCGTTGCGCGCAGATGCGACCGAGGAGGTAGAGCTGGCTGTTGTATGCGATGGGCGCAAAACAGTCGCAGAGAGTTCGATAGACAAAGTGATTGCAGGTCGCGAAAAATAAAAAAATAACCAAGGTCGCGTCTCAAGACGGATGGGCGGGCGGGCTCGCAGGCAGGCGGCAGAAGGGTGAGATTGCGGAAGGGCGATGGTGGGCTGCGCTGTCAAAGCCACCCGACGAGCGATTGGCGAGGAGGATGAGCGATATGCACGCGGGCTGCAGTCGAGCGGAGAGGGTGGTCGCGGTAGTGCAGCGACAGGATGACAGTGGAAAGAGAGAGGAAGTGAGTGAGGAAGTGAGTGAGCGAGCGAGCAGATGATATTGTTGCTGCTGTGGTAGTGGATGTAATAATTGTAGTTGTTGCAGTAGTGGTGGTGAGTGGTGATTGTAGGAGGTAGAGAGTCAATCAAGAAATCCAAAGAGAAGAGGATGGATATGTGGGAAAATGCGAGGAGAGGGCGAGTGAGGGAAGATGGTAGAGTCGAGGAGAGGAAGAGTGTCAAAGTGGAGAGTTGTGGTGGGAAACTGGGGATGGGGATGATGAGATGGGATGGGGATGGCGCTCGCTGTGCTGGGCTGGGGTAGCAGAGTCTAGTTGGAGCAGTAGTGTATAGAGAGATGGCAGAGCAGAGAGAGGCCAGAGAGGGCAGAAGCCGGTGGCGGCGAGACGAGTCGCTCCCTCTAAAACCCGCCGCCCGATCCAAGTGGGCGGGCCCGGCACAGCACTTTTGTGTTGGATGGATGGATGTATGGACCGACGGCTGACGGCGGTGGTGTATTGTATTATTGTTGGTACTGTTGAGTGTTGAGTCGATGATCTCCCTCTGTTCCGAGTGGACTTGAGTCGTCTGGTGAGAGTGCCGTTACTTGTCCACAGCCATGTCGGGATGCTTCAAGCTCGGCCATGCAATGGCTAGCCAGGTGGTGGTAAGGCAGAAGCAAAGGCAGACTCGCATGACAACTCAAACCATCAGAAGAGATCCACAAGACACTACTTGTCAGGAAAGTAGTGCGTCGGAGCTTGTTCGAGATCTCACTCTATTTCACTCACTCTCAGCATTTGGTCAAGTACTGTACCTATACCTTTGCCTGCCTGGCCGCAGGCGAATGCCGGCTGGCTGCTTGCTTGTCGCTGCAAAGCCCACCACAACGTCTCCAATGGCCATGCAGCTCGAGTGACTTGTCTACCTCACCTTGCCTCTACATACATACACATTTCCCACGCCGCAGCAATAATTCACATGTTTCTTGCGACAAGAACGTGCAACTCGCGAACGCGCAATTGCAGCTGAGTGCGCCGTTAATCGTCCGGCCTCCACCCAAGACGTGTGACTCTTCTCGCTCTCGCTGGCTGGCTGGCCGGCTGGTTGTTCTGTCACAAGCACCACAACCTACCCGCCATCCACCACGCCTACCCAAGACAACATTTTGGTCCGTCCAAACTCTGCCCGCAAATCACCCCTTCTCCCATCCATGATTGGACCACTCCCAATCAATCTCTACCAGCATTCCCTTCAAACACTTGTCCCGATGCTCTCATACTTTCATCCTTCTCTGCCACCCCAGGACCGCAGCCCGCCGTCCAACGATGCCTTGAGCCAGTCACCATCGTGCTACCGCCGCGCCATCATTCGCAGGGCTGCAACGGGCTGCAACGCGCCTGGGGCCATGTCCATGTCCGCGGCTCTGCGCCCGATGCCGGTCGACCGTTATACATCCCTGACCCTTGTCCACCACACCCTGCGGCCCTTCTCGGACCCCGCAGTGCACTACTTACTACGTGCAGCGCTCTCGACTCTCGACCACCCGTTCCATTCTATGTCTTTGCCTCGCCTGGGGATCCCTCTGCCCTGAGCCTAATATCTTATCGGCAGCCTTGCTCTCCCCAAGAGTCATACCCAAAAGACCAATCGCGACTGCGCAATCTCTAAAACGGTTCTGGGATCGCCGCGCTTACCAACGGCTGCCCGCCGCCTTGTACGATCATGTGCTGCTTCACGTGCGACTCCGGGAGATGAAGACAAGCCTCGCATCCTTGAGATTCCTTCCTGTTCGCTGGATGCTGACATCGCGCTGACGGCAGGACTGGCTGCCTCGAACGACCCGCTTGGCTTTCCCGCGACGGGCTAATCGACCTACAGGATGTAAACCCAAGGCGAGAGGCGTAGTGCCACGCATCAAGCGAGATGCAAGCCACGGGTGCGGTCCCTCTCGGGCACAAAGCCTACAAAGCATCTGCTTGTGGTCTTTTCGCATCACCGGCCATGTCACATTGCCATCATCCTGTCTGAGGAGGTAGAATTGATCATCGCAAGTTCCATCTCCTAGGTCCAGGAACTTTGGAGAGACATCCATTCGGCATACCCAACGGGCCGCACACGCACCTCGAGGGCCCGCCTAAACCAGGACCAGGGCAATCAATCAACATGGATAAGCGTATTGTGGCGTCATCCGGTCCCGGTCCTTGCCCGCACGCCCTCGTCGTTCTTGTATAATCTAACAGGGTTCACAGCTCACAAACAAAAGCAGTTACCCGGCTGACGTCCGATTCTCTCGTCGACGCTTTCGCCAGGAAAAATGACCGATCGAATACAGCAGCAGCAGCAGCAGCAGCAGCAGCAGCAGCAACACCACAGTCATCTTCCGTGCTAATCCAATTCCCATCGCATGCGCACAAGGAAAAAACCAGGCAACCGCCCTCCCCCACGCCCTGTGTTCCCAGCGACCTAAACTGCCGGGACGCGCACTTGGTGGCACGTGGTATTGCCTTCCTTGCTCGACGCACCAGAGCGCGGCTACGCGCAAGATTCTTCTTTTTGTCCTACTGTCCCCCGTTCGCGTGTCGTTATCGTGCGCGACACGTTCTTCTCTTGGTAAAGGACGTGGGGGTTGCACATCGCAATCGAAGCGAGAGGACAAGAAAAATAAAAAAGCAAGGCTGAAGAAGGGGTCTTGTTTCTTTTTCTTCTTTGCCGGTGTCACCGCGCGGTCGTCCAACGCCAACGTCGGCACATGTGACGGCCCACGGGAGATGTATGTGTTGTTGTTTCGATTCCAAGTAGCGAAAGGCTCCGAGAGCCGTAATGGGTTTGACGTGCAGCAGAGAGTGGGGTGTTGCCGCGAGGGCTACCTTTTGCTGTTTGATTGTAGTGCTGTCACGCGGCGCTTCTTTCTTTTTCTTCTTCTTCGCCACCATCCCGTGTTGCCCCGTTTGCGAAGGATGCTGATTGTGGAATTCGCCTATGGGGTTGAATGGGAAAGGGACTTGCGCTGAGGCGCTTTGGCGGAGTTGTTGGAGGCTGAGCCTACGTGAGGGAGGGGGGTTTGTGAGGGAATGGGGTTCGCTACACTCGTTTGATCAAGTACGAAAAGTACATGTCATGTTTCCACTACGAGAATAGCAATCGCAGAATGTCATTATCGAAGTCGAACGTCACCTCCAAACCCAGCCAACCGAGACAGACCAAACATAGCCCGCTCAAAAAGAAAAACACCAAACCCCACCCCCTGCCCTCCCCTCCGCTCCACCACCAGCACACACACCATCCCCTCCCCCGAGCCTCTACTTCTTTTCCTCCCCCTCCTTCTTCTCCTCCCTAACCCTAACCTTAACATCAAGCACATCCCTCCCACCCCCCATCTCCACCATCCTCAAAACCGCCCTCACATTCTCCTCCGTCACCACCGTCTCTTTGACCCAAACTCTCCCATCCCTACCTCCACTACCCTCCGAAGAAGAAGGAGAGGACAAAGCCCATTTGACGCTCACCTCCCTCACCGTCTCGCTGACGTTCTTGTTGCGGTATTTGCCGAGGAATTCGGCGGCGTTGGGCGAGGATTGCAGGGTGGTTTGGATGAGGGATGTTAGGGAGGAGAGGGGCGTGGTGGGGGTGAGGAGGATTACTATTCAGTATTAACAAGCTGGTTTGAGAAAGAAGGGGTTTTGGTCTTGGGTGGGAGGAGGTTTAGGGAGGAGGTTGCAGGACGTACTTTCGTGTCGCGAGGAGCCTTCGACTGTGAAGAGGACGGGGAATTCGCGCTCGTCTGGGGCTTGCGAGGAGGGATTGTGGTGGGGGAGGATGGTTGATGCCATGGTTTTTTGATTGATCGATAGGCTCCTAGGGTGTTGGCAGGTTTGCTTCGTTCTTCGTTCTGGAGCCTCGTTAGACGATCTGGACTATGAAGACAGAGAGCTGTGTTTGAGTTTGCCTGTGGGATGATTGTCAAGCTTTGCGGTTTGAGAGAGAGTCTGTATAGCAGTAGTGGTTTGCTTGTTTGGAACAAGTACGTTTGAATACTAGTCACAGGAGCAGCAGCAAACAACAAGCAAGGAAGAACTATATACTTAATACACCTCCCTACCTCATCTCGCACAGCTCACCCACCCACGAAGCTGAGCTGATAGCATAGATGTGCAGGGGAGCTTGCCAGGTTTTGGGTGGTGATATGACGTCGAGTTCTTGCACTGTTGTTGCACAGACGATAACATGTCACAAGGGGGTGGTGTGAGCATGTTCCCATCACGTGTTCGTGATCGAACAACAGCGATTTCATGTAAGCAGTAGTCGATTCTGGCAACGTGAAGTCGCTAGACATATCTTCAAGTCAGTTCATGCAGGTTAAAGAATAGGCCTTGTTGGACAAGACACTACTACTTTACTAGAGCCAACCCTCCAGATTTCTCCACAGAGCAACGAGCTTTGGGTTTTCTTCTCCAACGGTCGTCGGCCCACCGAGATTGCCTGCGAACCTCGGCTCGGTATCGTTCACTGGTGCTGGTTTTTGGACGACAACCTCGCCTGTGATGAGGATCACACCTTTATATATTTTCTGAGCAACGTCGTTGAAGACATACACTTGATCTTATAGCAACTACTGGGGCAATATACCTTGAATTTACATACTCAATACACCATCTTCACCATACCTTTAGAATACAAGCCTACATATCCCACCCCTACACACTAATCTATCCAAATCAACACCCACCATGGCACCCACCTCCTACCCCCAACACGACCACTTCAACCTAACCTTCCCCTCCCCCTTCGTCGTGCACGTGGAAATCTCCCGCCCGGAAAAACTCAACGCCTTCACCGAACCCATGGTCCACAGCCTCGGCGCCATCTTCACCCAACTCTCCAGCGACCCTGACGTGCGCGCCATCCTGCTCACAGCCGCCGGCCCTCGCGCCTTCACAGCCGGACTCGACGTGCAATCCGCATCCGAATCCGGACCCCTCTCGCAATCGTCAGAATCCCAAGAACTCGGCACTGCAGAACTCGACACCGCGCGCAAAGCCGTCCTGCTCCGCCGCCACATCTTACAATTCCAAAACAGCGTCTCGGCGATCGAAAAGTGCGAGAAGCCCGTGATCGCCGTCCTTCACGGAATCTCCTACGGCATCGCGCTGGACATCACGACGTGCTGCGACGTGCGCTTCTGCGCTCGCGACACCCGCTTCGCCGTCAAAGAAGTCGACATCGGACTCGCTGCTGACGTCGGGACGTTGACGCGCCTGCCGAAAGCGAACGTGCCCATGAGCTGGGTCAAGGAGGTGTGTTTCACGGCGCGGGAGGTGGGGGCGGAGGAGGCGTTACGGGTGGGTTTGGTTTCGAGGGTTTGTGAGAGTCGAGAGGAGGCTGTGAGGGGGGCGTTGGAGTTGGCGCAACTGATTGCGACGAAGTCGCCGGTGGCGGTGCAGGCGACGAAGGAGGTGTTGAATTTCAGTAGGGATCATTCGGTGCAGGATGGGTTGGGGTATGTTGCTGCGTATAATATGGGGATGGTGCAGAGTGATGATGTGAGGGATGCGATGTTGGCGGGGTTGAGGAAGACGAAGCCTAAGTTTGCGAAGTTGTAGGGAGGGAGGGATGTAGTGAGTTGTAAGGAGGGTGGCGAGAGGATTTTTGGTCTGCCGTATTATTAGACTTTCGATCTTTCTTCAAATATGTAGATACAGCTATGCTCGAGACGTGAGATTCGGAGCTGTCGACATGACCTGCATATCACATTTTGTGCTAGAGTAGTAAGTTTTTCTAATACTATGGGTCTCGGTTACCAGAAGACTTGCTCGCGCAGTCATGGCCAAGGGACACATTTCTCATGAATCTTCTCCCAACTGTCTTGCTGTCCGTCTGCCTCAGTTGCCTGCTTGACCGCCCTTGTCAAATACGCCCTAGCACCATCGCAAATATGTCACCAATCCATACCCTCATCGTGTTCAAATGTCAATGTCAATGCCCAAATCCATGCTGCCAATCACATCGTCGTCCATCTTAGCCCTGCCCCTGACAGCTCCGAGAGGACCAGTCGGCTTCTTGCCAATACTGCCATTTGCAGGCGTACCGCTCCTCTTCGGCGTACCGTTGGCGGGTGTGCCCAGTCTTGAGGCAGTGGGCGTCTCGCCGAACAAGTCTGATTTGGATCCGTTGGCGGCCTCTTCGGCTTTTGCGGCAGCCTTGGCTTTCGCCTCGGCGATGGCCTTTTCGCGGGCTTTCTGGATCTTGCGACGCTCCTCCACCAGCGCTTTGCGGACTTCCTCTGCGTTTGTACGGCGGGTCTCGATGTTGAGTTTGGCCAGACGCTCCTGCTCTCTCTCTTTGTGCTTGGGTTTGGCGGGCGAGTCGCGCGCCTGGGAACTCGACGTGCCGTTCAGCTTCTGGTTCTCGAGTGCTGCCAGCTCGGCGTCGCATTTCGCAACTTCCTCTGCGTCGTCGTCGTTCTGTGCAATCTCCCTGCGCTTGTTGATCTTCTCGCGCTGGAGGTTCATGGCGTTTGCCGGATCGTACTTCTTCTCCATGGCAGTCTGCTTGCTGATCTTCTCTTGGATGTCCTTGTCGGTCCAGTTGTGGTTGAGAAGAGCGTTGATGTCGGCCAGTTTGGCATCGATGTATTTGCGAGAGGGGTGGCGCATGTTGTCCTTATCGAGGGCGGAGAAGTAACGATCGAGTTCGGCGTCGGTGATCTTGCTGTCGGAGCAAGCAATGAAGGGCCATGGTCTTTCAGCAGAGCCGTGAGCAGCGATGATGTATTGGTCTGTTGTGAACTGTCTGCCGTTTGCTGCCGTGAGCTTGTACGGCTTGCCTTCGGTGAATCCTAGGGAGTGTTAGTGAAATGTCGAGGCCTGAAATGTCGGAAAGAACATACCCTTGATCTGTGCCATGCGGTACAGGTTCTGGCCGGTTGACCTGTCTGGACCGATGCTGACTCGAGCAAAGCAGCCTTTGACTGCATTCTCGAAGTTGGGGTAGAAGCAGACTTTGGCGAAGTTGCTCCTGCCAACATGTGCGTAGTTGAACTCTCGGAGAGTTGCAGGAGGTTCGTCGCGCTTGAGGTCGGATGGCTCAGCCCACTCCACCTCGCTTTCGCCGTCCGCATCGCGATCAGATGCAAAGGACGCTGAGCGCTCATCTCTGCGCTCGTGACGGGTGTCGATGCGAGTCTTGCCAGCCTCACGCTGCTCGCGCGCTCGCTTGTAGTCGTCGAGTGCTGATCTCTTCTCTGTCTTTGCTTTGCTGCTCTTCCTCATGCCCTCGTCGAGGTCCGTGTCGGCCTTGCGCTTGTGACCCTTGTTAGAGGCCAGGGCGCGCTTGACCTGCAAGTCCTGCTGTCTGCGAGTGATCTCCTCGGCACGGTCTGCCAGAATCTGTTCGCGCTCGATTTCCGGAAGGCCGAGAATGTGCGCTCTGTCGGCGGCAGATGAGAATTGGCCATCGATCGGGTAGAGAGGTGCTTCGTCGTCGGATTGCTCGCCAGCGTCCTCAGCTTCGGAGTCTGAGTGCTGCATGTCGCGGGAGACCGCTGAGCCAGGCGAATCTGGCGATCTGGAAGTTCTGTTAGCATTTTGAACACCCAGCGATCTGAGGAGATTTGCGACTTACGCATCCGCGTCTTCATCGTCACTTTCCTGGCGTCTGCGCGCCTTGCTTCCTCGCTTCGCCTTCACTTTCTGGGCCACGCCTCTGCGCGGGCCGTTGTCTGCGCTCTTTTCCACAGACGGCTTGGCCTCTGGGGTCGGGGAACGGTCGTCGATTTGTTCGGAGACGTTGGCCTCGCCCTCGTCGTCGCTGCTGTCACTGCCGGCCAGGGCAAGAAGCTCAGCGTCGAGTTCGTTGTCCGACATGTTCGCGGTGGATGGATGGGTGATGTATTAAGTAATGTTGGTAGTAAGCGGTTGGTGTGGCGCTCTTGATTTCAGCGATTGAAATGTGGGTGCGTGTGCAAGATGCACAGTAGGTTGAGATGTTCCTTGGTCTGAGTTCTCCTGGTTCGGGGTATGTCTTTCGCAGTAAGTTCGTGATCGTGAGAGTGATTTGGTGTCAGATGATGTAGAAATCGTGTGGATGTCGGGGTGTATCTTAGAGAGGTGGGTGAAGAAGGTGCTGAAAAAATTAACTATTGTGTCGGGTGGACGACAATAAGAAGGGCGAGGCCTCCACGTTCCTTTAACCAACATCTCGCGCAACTTTAATGCAACTGAGGCTCGCTCCCGCGCGTCTCTCGGAAGTGCGGGAAGCGCCGATTGGTTGGCGGTCCTTGATCGAACTTCACTTTCCTGTCGTCAGAGATGCGCCGCGGATGGCTTGTGCAGACTTGCTGCATCTCGCATATATCAATACATTTACCCTTCATTTCTTGTTCGCAAAGCTTGTATTTTTAGTTTCAGTTGTCACTTCCATTCTCAGTTTCTTCACTCTTCAAGATGGCAATGCCAATTCGATCGACACTCCTTCCCTCATCGACCAAAGCGAGATTGTCTCCTCGCGCATTTCAATTGCACGCCAGACACGCTTTCAGTTCCAATGCCACAAGATTCGCATCGACACCAGGAGAAGCGCAACCAGAGGCAATCCAAGACAACGCCCCAAAGACCAAGCGATCAAAGCCTCTCACAAAGGAGCAGCAGCAATTTCTGGACTCTGCACTTCGCGTCAACCATGCCGGCGAATTAGCAGCAACCCTCATCTACACTGCGCAATCACCTCCGATCGTCAAGGCCCATCCGAATCTCCGCCCTTTGATGAAACACATGTACGATCAGGAAGCCGGCCATTTCAAGACGTTCAATCATCTGCTCGCGCACCATCGCATTCGTCCAACCGCAATGTACCCGATCTGGCATGCAGCTGCAACTGCTCTGGGCTGGTCGACTGGATTCATGGGACGAGAAGCAGCAATGGCATGCACAGAGGCTGTAGAGACGGAGATCGGGGATCATTACAACGAGCAGGTGCGGGTTCTGCTGCAATGGTTTCAGGAGATGGAGGACAGGGGAGAGGAGGTGGGCGAGGAATTGAGCAGTCTGGTCAAGGAGGTCAAGAAGATCCGGGATGAGGAGTTGGAGCATCTCGACCACGCTGTTGAGAACGATGCGAAAGAGGCGAACCCGTACGAATTGCTCACTGGTGTCATCAGGGCAGGTTGCAGGGGTGCCATTTGGGTCAGTGAGAAAGTGTAATATGTCAATGGCAGTTACGTTCACTGTGCATGTATCCCAAGTGCTCTCAATGGTGCATACGTTTCCTCGAAGTGAGAGAAGATGGTACTACCTTCCCGCATCGTAGAGAGCTCTTGAACTGAGAACTACTTATGATGAATCCCCTTTTTGAAGGCGAGGGAGATGATGGTACTATCACCCCTGACACGGAGAGCGTTGCTATTGTCTCAAGCGCTCTCAGTGGTGTGTTGAGTCTTTGGAGGTGAGGGAGGTGATGGTACTACTCTCCCGCACACGGAGAGCGCTTTTGTCAATTCAAGGGCTCTCAACAGTGCATAGGGCTTTCGAGGGTGATAGAGGCGATGGTACTACCACACCACCCACGGAGAGCGTTCTTGTCAGCTCAAGCGCTCTCAATGGCGTGTCATGGCAGATGGTGGTAGTACCCACTCACAGCATCGCAAGTGTTGCTTGCATCCTATTGTCCGCTTCTCGTCAATCTGCCTCATTCGCCTTGGAGCTTCTCAACAATAGAGACGTTCGCGTTTCAGGTTCTCCCCGCCACCTCAATTATACGAACAACAATAGAAAACGACGATGCACCAACTCACTATCCCCAAATGTATTGTTCTTGTTGTAAGTCTATTGTCGTCTCCTCGACAATGCAGCTGTCAGATATTCTGTAAATATAAGCCTTTCTCTTTCCCAGGAGATCCTTTCCTCGAACTGTACACTTTCTCACACTCACATCAATCCTTCTTGACCTTCTACCATCAATCACCTTCTCACAATACTCTTGCTGGCCAAGAGTCATTCACTACAAGTCAGCACCCTCTCGCTCTCTCTCCACTTCCTCCAAGCCACTACCAGACCCTCCCTTCTTTTAATTTTACTTCGTCACCACCAAGACGTCAAAAATGTCTTCCAACAACAACAACACCACCACCACCATGCGCGTCACTCGCGCCGCCCGCCAGGCCGCAGGCATTGAAATCACCACCAGCACCGAGGAGGTTGCCCCTGCTCGCACCACCAAGAAGGCGCCGGCGGAGAAGCCGGCCGCGAAGAAGGCTGCCGCGGCCGTTGAGCCGCAAATCAAGCACAGCACAGCCGTCGACGACGCCTTGAAGAAGGAGCTCGAGGCTCAGAGGAAGCAGCCATTCCTCTGGGGCACGCAGCTTGAGGCCCTAAGCAAGAAGGAGATTGACGACGACTTCGCCCCGATGGGCTTCACCGCCGACAAAATCGGCCGCATGAACGAGAAGAGGAGCCTCCTCAGGGTCGACGGGTTCGCGCAGATGCCGTTCCCTGGCAATGGCAAGTCGGTCCAGGGCACTGGGCCACGCCCGGAGAAGAAGGTGAGGAAGCCGGCCGCCAGAGGCAAGGGGAAGTACCAGGACCTCATCATCACTGAGGGTCAGGGTAAGTGAAACCCGCAACTTTTTCCATCCAAGTCCATTCACTGACATTGCAACAGATTGGGTCCTCTTCGACCATCTCCAGGGCTACCCGGAGAAGCACGGCGAGCCGCCCGCCGCCATCACCAAGTGGGCCATCTTCGTGCCAGGAAACACCAGAGTCGTCCTGCAGCACAAGAAGACCAAGGCTC
The DNA here is from genome assembly GCA_001931905.2 of Cladosporium sp. IMV 00045. NCBI lineage: Eukaryota > Fungi > Ascomycota > Dothideomycetes > Cladosporiales > Cladosporiaceae > Cladosporium > Cladosporium sp. IMV 00045. The sequence goes on along the minus strand of MSJI02000953.1, from coordinate 77,232 downwards.
TTCTCTCCCAGACGATCCCGGAGAATCTCAAGAGCAAGGAGGTCGACTATACGACATCCGGCCCGCGCATCAACGACCTCGAGGCCATCAAGAAGGCCTCCGCTCCTGTCGCCGCTCCTGTCGCCGCCCCCGCCACTACCACCGAGCCCGCAGAGGCTACTGTCCTCGCCCGTGGTGGCCGTCGCACTGTTCGTTTCGTGGAGCCAGCGACCGCTCCCCAGCAAGGCGACGAGACCACGCCACCAGCACCGACGGCACCAGCACCGCCCGCCACCGGGGGCAAAAAGCGCAGGGCTGAGGAAGCCTTCGCTGATGGACTTGCGCTTCCCCCTGGCGAGGCGAAGAAGCCCAAGACCGACGCCCCCGCCGCCGTCCCCTCCGCCGCAGAGGCCGAGGAAGCAGCTCCGGCGCAGCCGGCAGCACCACAGCCCGCCGCCGCCAGCAAGAAGCGCAAGGCTGCCGACATCGCCGCTGCCGACCTCCCGCCGCCGCCGCCGTCAAAGAAGCGCATGTCCCGCCACCTGCCGCCACCAAGGGTCCTCCCGCCGCGAACCCTCAGGGGTAAGCGCACCACCAGGGTGGTGGAGGGGCCGAAGAGAAAGCGCGGTCCTGGTCGTCCGAAGAAGACTCAGGAGAGAGTCGAGAACTCCAGCAGTGAGTAGATAGGGTGGGGGTTCTGAGGGGGAGGGTAGGGGTAAATGGGGGATGGGTTGGGGTGGGGATGGGCGAGGGAGGGGAAGGCGATCTCCATGGTCGCGGCGTATTTTTCAAGTAGAGAGCATACCAGATAGCAGCACGTGTGGCACGGAGAGACTCGCCGGCGAAGTCGATCAGGTGTTTGAACACGGAAGAACTCCAGACATACCACTCAATGGACTTGCATACCGTTCCCGAAAATGACTCGTCTGGTAGCATTTTACGTGATATTGATGGTGTTCGAGACAAGCAAAAAGATGACAGTCGCAGTAACGAAGCACATGTCAGTTTTGTTGATATCATTACGAACTTTAGCGCCCTTGTAAGGAGGCGTAGTGGGCAGAAATGGGCGCCGGAGATTTCTCCGACGCCTGGCGGCCGATTGTGTATGGCCGAAAGAAGGAATAGACCTCACTTGTTCCAGCCGGCCATCCTGCCCAAGGCGAGTGTCCCGTTCTCATTCCACAATTTTATTATCCTCTTAATCCTCGAGGTGGGCATGATCTCTTCCCGTATCGAAATGTTCCCTGCCGGTCGCGCGCTTTTAATACTCCAGTCCTCACTCCGTGCATTTTCCACCGATCCACCACTCATGTTAGCTAAACCTTTGCGCCCAATTCGATGGTAATGGATCCTCTCTTGGGGAAAGCGATGGGTGTTCATGTCCGTCGGAGGAGGATGGGGAGGAGTATGACGTGTTAGAGACTGCTGATGCGAGGCTGCCTTGTCGGTACGCTGGTCGCGTGGGCGGGTATGGCTGAGGTAATGGCTGAGGCAGTGGCTGTTGTTGTGCTAGACCTCCGCATGAGGGGCCCATGTTGACTATCGATCGTAATGGTGGTAGTTGAGTAGGTGGTGGTATGTTGGATGGGTCGTAGCCAGCTTGGAGGAACTCGGCTTGAGGACGGTACTGCTGCTGCTGCTGCTGCTGTTGTCGTGAATGTTGTGACGAGGACTCTGATTCGATTGCTTCTCGGACCTCGTGAATGAGTGCACCGACGTCTTTGCCGCATGGTTCTGCCCTGATGCGCCGGCACAGTTCCTGGGCTTCAGGCTCTGGGCTGGAGTGTATGAGGGCTACCAAGTCGCGCGCCTCGTCGCGCTCTCTTTCTAGGATGCGGTTTTTACGGCGCAGAGCAGACCATCGATTTTCGCCTTCTTCAGCATTGTATTCGCAATCAGTGTGCAATGTTTTGCAACGTGTGCAGGCTGGCCTGTGAGGACGTGTGTTAGAATGGAATCTTGTTGGGCTTGAAGTAAGGCGCTCGCGCGTGATTTCGCATCGTACCGCAGTCCATCACACTAAAAGCAGTCAGTATAGAGGGCCAAAAACGCGGTAATCACTTCAGATGCTGCTGGGACATACTCTTGACTTTCGCTTCTGGCAAGCGGTGCATGCACTCTCGATGAGCGTGCGCTTTGACTTCCCTCCACGAGGCCTCTCAGGTGACTTCTGCGGAGCCTTGTTCTGTTGGCTGTCGCTGCCAGCAGCCTGTGATCCCCCTGTTGTCGCCATGACAGCGACGCACTCGAAGGGAAATTTATTGGGCGTTGGGCGAAAGCAAAGCTGGTAAAATAGTTTCCGTGCGGTCAATCTAGAGTTGGTGGGAGACAGTGGCAGCGGAAAATGGGCACTTTGTTTGAATGATTTGGGTGGCCAATCGAGCGCCATACGACTGGAAAGCGAACTCTGTGTTGCGATTGGGACGGTGGATCAAAGTGCTTTTGCGGGCTTGCTAGGATATAATAATTCGTTTTGTGGCGTGAGAGAGAGGGAGAACCCCTCCCCTCAGACAGCATTCGGACCCAAGAGCGAGATCTGAGATCTCGATGCCCATTTGCGAAAGGATATGTGCCGACTTGTAGGGTTGATGCAATTGCGACATCAGGACTCCATCCTTACACGGCTCCGGCCATCTCAACTGGATGCTATTTGCGACGCGGTGCCGGCCATCCCCACCGAGGACGCAATACCTTTTACCCCAGTGGCAAGCACTCACATCGCAACGGCATTAGTTACTACTGCCCAGCGGTCCAAGTGTTGTGCTCCGACAACTCTCGCAACTTTATAGGTCTGATCAAGCGGTAGGCCGCTTAACCGAGTCTCCCTCTTTGGCCCCAGGCGGCACCACGGCTTGTAACGACGCGTGACATGAGATCTCCGTCACGGCTGAAGGTCTGCCACCGACTAGGAAAGGAAACGCCCAAGAGACTAAGGAATGTAATTGAATCCCAGCGCTGAGACCATTTGGTTCCTCCTCGGGAAGCGAAGTGCCTAAGCGGCTGAAGTTGTCGAAATGATCAAGGATAGACAGCGTCTGGAGAGTTGTGAGCTTGATGGCTTTTGTTCTTCTGACTTCGAACCATGCAAGTTTCTGAAAATGGTGGCCTATTGGCACAAATGCCGGCGCGAACCCCCTGCCGTGTGTGTCGCCACTCCTGTCGCGCCCTGTTAGCCATGTAACCGTCCTCTAACCCGCGTAGCCTTCCAGAAGCCCGCCAGCCGCGAACGTCTGCCATCCAATAGTAACCCGTACCGTCACACCAATGATTTCTCGTGCGCACTAGGGCAGCCGTTATCATCTGCACCAACTCCGCCGTTTGTTCCATCCTGGCGGGTTGCGGAATAGCGTGCATACCTTAGTTCGTAGGAGGCCGCCACAGTACCTTGTCTAACCTTCCGATACCTGCATGGCCGAGCTGCAGCGGATACACTTCCGGTCATACCTATCTGCTGATAGAGCGCAGGTCGTTGTACAGGTTGTCGGTATAAGGTGCACCTCTCTCTTAGCGGCGCTTATACATGGGATTGTTCGAGCGCGCGAAATACATGCCCTAAGAACCGATAGGCACCGGCCGTCTGAATGTAGTCCGGATCGGTACCATATTTGACGGTCTACCTGCTCGAAATGACGAGCGGCCGTGGCTCCGGTCCATCGGTTCCATCGGTTTCGGGCATCGGTGATGGGAAATTGATTCGCTGTGGGCGCGTTGCTCTATCCACCAAGTATATTAGAGCGCATCGAATTGCCGAAGATGCAGAATATGCTGCCAAAATAGAAGGTCCTCCAGTCGATTGCTGTCAGATAGAGGCAGACTCCTTGTGGATTTGCTGTGAGCGCCACGCTCGCGTCGAGTGTTCGTTCGACGTCGAGGGATTGGAAATTGCCTCCATGCTCAGAACATTGAGAAAATTCGCATGCCTCCGGAGCAATGTCCCGTCTCCGATGGAAGTTGCATTGATGTCACGGAAATAAAACGTCGAAAAGATCTGAATCCCGCCGGAGCGTTGATCCGGCTCCGTCAGAAGTCCCATTCTTGCTCCGAATGTCCTTGAAGCGACCATCCGAACAGGCATGTAGAAGCCAATCAAAGTCAGTGCTTTGTGCGTCCGTATGCGGTTAAGCGACGTGCGTTCCCTCAACTTGACTATTATTGTTCATTCTTACTCATCATTGACGAGCGAGTCCATCGACTAGGAGGTAGTCTGCGAGTCTGCGAAATGCGCGCATCTCCTTGGTCCACATCCTCCCATAATCAGGAGCCAGGTCCTAACGCGGCACTAAAAAAGTTACAAGCTTCGGAGGTTCTCATAGAACTTCACACTGTCCATATAGATATTCAAAGCGGAGTATATAGATGATTTCGTACGGATCCGCATCGAAACAGTCCAAGCAGTTGAATATTAAATCCTGCATGTCAGCATTCGACGCCATCGACTACGCGGTGGGACAGGATCACATGCGGAGCGAACCCCGAGCGTTCTGGACTCGGAGAGGTTGGCACATTGATGCAGAGGTACTACGGAGCCGAGTCCTCAGATCCATGTGACGTTAGCGGAATGATGAAGGCTCTTTGCCTGATAAGTCTAAACGCACTTCCAGTCTAGCTTCCGTTGATCTCCGGGCTCCTCTCCGGTCATGGACCCTTTATTAACTTACTGATGGGGATGAAAGCAGTTCGTTTGGACGACACATATGTCATGAGAAACGCTTGATCAGACCAATCCACAGGTCAAGTTCCACGTCGCCAATATCAGCCAGATGGGCAGTTTGAACGACGTCAGTCAAAATTCTCCCCACCACAAATTTCGTGTATTCTCCATCTCGAAAACATCAGAAGGTGGATCCAAGAATCGATGCAGTGAATCCCGCCAGTCAGTCTTCGTGACATTGCCATGCCACGCCGACGTGTACTCCGAATAGTACGGCAACAATCCAGCGAACTCCCAATCAATAATACCGACAACTTTCTCGCCGCAAATAAGGACGTTGAAAGGATTCAGGTCGACGTGCGTGAAACCCGGAGGCGGCCATGGTCCATTTTGCATTTCCACCATCTTCTCGAGATCCGCCCATTCAGAGTCACTGCAAGTGCGGTGAGGCTTGACCTCCGACGGTTCAAATGCTTCTCTAAGCCAGACATGAAAGTCCTGCATGGTCTTGAAGGGCCCAAACCGCGGATTGCACCGGTTGAGTCGCGAGTTGTGAAGACTCCCACCTACGCAACTCTCCACCCCTATGCCATCGGGCGGCTTGAGCACTCTCAATTCCCGGATCATGGTTCGCAGTTGAGCGAAAACCTTCTGACGACCAGATTCAGGCAGACTCCTCCACGCATCCGGGACTGCGTCGCCATGAATTCTTTCCATTAGGATGTAGGCGTGCCCCTTGTGGACGAAAGCGCAGTGGAATTTGGGAACGGGAATGGACGTGTTCTCGGCGACGAACTTCATGGTCGCCGATTCGGTCAGATGGAGGCGATACCCTTTCTTGATGATTGCGTGCTTCGAGATCGGAGTGCATAAGCCTTCAGACTTGTGTAGCTTTCCAAGCGTCTTCAAGGCCAGTATAGAGAGCCATCGTCGAAAGAACGTGTTGTTTATCGTGAGACTTTCGGTGCCTTCGTTTGCGGCGGCGAAATCAGCTGTCGAAAACAACTCCTTGGCACGCATTGTTGCTCAAATGAAATGGTGCCTCGAACAGGCACATACTACAACATAAATACCAACCTGGCAAGATTGATGGACTGTAGTAACATCTGGAAGAAGGCAAGAGATTCGTTGTAAGCGCGCGCTCAAGACCCGCACCCTAGCCTAGGGCGTCCGAGCTCCAACTTGGCCAGCCATAAACTGGCAAGCAAGTACCAGGCTCCGTCACCACATCCCAGCAAACTACACCCGCACCAGAAGAGCAAAAGTATTGCCCAAGAGAGAAATTAAACGATGATGATCAAATTGCGAATTCTTTCTTCTGTCTATACATGTATACCCCATTTCCTTTCCGTGCAACCCCAAATCCCGTGCCCCCGACCCTGTCTTGCTCTCTTGACATCCCCATTCTTCGAACGCCGAGGAAGCAAGAGAACAAAGCGAAACCGACAAGAAAGGTCGAGATCCACCGCAGAAAGCCCCCAAGACGGGAAGAAAGGAAATACATCTATCCCATCCATCCATCCAGACCATCCTTCACCCTAGGCTTGAGCCCTTCGCATAGACGCCTTTTGTTTCCTTCTTCTTCCAGATGGCTTCTCCTTTTTCTTCCTCCATGTGTTGGTCTCATCCCGTCCTCGAAATCTTCCTTCCTCTTTTCTTGCCCAAAACCACAGATATAAAACAAAGAAACTCAGTGAAACCCAACAAAATCGTACAAGATGAAGCAAGAACAAAAACGCCGAGAGCCCCTTGCTAATTCCCGACCCAAAAAAAAAGTTACACGCACAAGAGCAGAAACGCAGAAAGCTTCGCTGATTCGAAAAATTTGATCCGCGGCAGTCGTTTTCTTTGGGGGTTTGGGATTGCAAACAAGAAGTCGTCGACTGCGGTTGTATGTGATGGTGATGGTGATGATGATGAGTGGAAACGTGATGGCGCGGTGAACGGAGCAGGTCAGCACTTGAGCCAGCGTGTTCGTGCGTTCGAGTGTGAGAGCGGTTTGTTGTGGTGCGCTGTTCTTTCTTTCTGACTTGCGCAATGTTGGGAGTTGGCTGGGTTGAACGTGGCATACGCCTCTCGATCGGAGCGCAGGGTGCGTAAGCACACTCCATGGGGATGGTGGCGTTTCTCTGGAGTAGAAATGCCGTGGAATCGTACAAAGGTTCGAGTGGTAGATAGGTACTTGGGAGCTCAAGTTTAGCTTCCGATGTGGCGTTCCTTCTCGGGCTTCCATGATCCTTTACAAAATAGTTAGCGGGGCTTGGTGATATGATCAGTGATGGCAAACTTACCTTCAAAGTTGTGCTTGACAAAAGCCATAGGGTCATCGTCTTCTCCAGCACCCATTTGACCGACACCAGGAGAGAAAGAAGTGATAGGCAAGACGACTACATCGCCAACCTTCTTTGCTTGCTTGATACCCGTGAATTGTTCCCAAGTGATGTTGCCCTTGCTGGTAGTCATATCAAAGTACTCAGGGTCGTTGAAAAACTTGAACACAGAATCCGTCCACAAAGCTGGACCGGTGTATTCTACAACGCTCTTCATGTGGCTCTTATCCAATTGACCGATAGCTTTGCGGCGGAGGGTTTCCTCAGTGATCGAGGCAACAACATCGAGAAGGACCGGATGACCTGGCTTCGCTTGGATGGTCCATTGGCAGAACTGGATTCGGCGAGAGTACCAGTCGTGCCAATCAGGGCGGTCAGGGTCGGCTTCGATTCCAACGACAAGACCGTAAGAGCTACGCGGGACCTCAGAGGGGACCCATTCAACAGCAGACTTGAGAGCAGTGGTGTCGATATCGCTGTAAATGCCACCACGAGCGAGGAGGATCAGATAGCGGAAAAAGTCGGCCTTCAGCACAGGTTGCGGCAAAGCTTCGTAGGCCTCCTGAACTTCCGGGATGCTGGCGTAAAAGTGGCGGATCAAATGCGAGGCGACAGAGTCGGTGATGACTTCGTGTACGAAGGTAGGATGCAATTCAGACCATGAGGCCTCAGCAGGACGGAACTCCTCCCCGAATTTGCCCTCTGCTGGCGTGTACTTCCAGGTTTGCCAAATGTACGCCGGAAATTTGCTCTCCACGTCGTAAGGAAAGATGTATCCCAATTGCTTCCTCAATGGCTGCGCGTTGAGCTGCCCGAGCGGCACCTGAGGCCTAGGCTTTCTTACAAGAGCACGTCCTCCATTATCATTGTTCCATGGTTTGGCGGAGGCAACCGGCTTAGCCTCCTCGGCGGAGGATTCAGGCGGAGCGACTTGGATTTTCTTATTATCGGAGTAGCTGCCTGTTGGCTTAGGCGAGTTCTGTGATACTAGTGGTGACGGTGACGGAGAATGTGTGTTCTTGAAGAGGATGAAAAAGGTCAAGACGGCAAGCGCTACTACCAGAGCGCGCTTGAAGGTGAGCATTGTAGCTCTGTGGAAAAGTGGTCAAGGCCCGGAGGAGGTAATAGGAACGGTCGTAGAGGCGCTGGATTATATGAGGAGGACGAGAGGTAGCATGTAGGCGAGGAGGGAGGGTTTCGACTGTATTGCGTGGCCCGGAGCTAGTGCATCTGTAGACTGTGTCGAGAGAAGATGATCAGATCATGATTGGCGGAGGAGAGGACGAAGTGCAAGAGGTAGTGAATGCAGCTACTGGGGAGAGAGGAGGATGATATATCCAGGTAAAACTTGAAGCGAGGGCGGCAATTGCGCAAGCAAATAGGTCTCGAGGCGTGATAGAGTGGGAAGTGGAGCAAACGTACATTTGGCGATCGATGCAGCTGGAAAGTATGCGCTATCAGCTCGATTGGGAAGGCGGCTGGCCGAGTGATACGGGAGTTTGTGTATAGCAAGCGAAAGGTCCGGCAAAAGAATTGCGTGGTCTATCCGGCGCGAGAGTCGGGTAAAGGGTATGAGAGAGGCGGAGGAGGGGAGGAATGATGTACTACTCGGAAGCAGCAGGGCGGAAAGAGGTGGAGGTGGAGGTGGAGGAGAGAAGTAAAAGGTGGTGCGGTAGAAAGATATTGGTGGTGATAGGAAGCGTGTACGACGAGTCCTCCAAGAAGAGATAGACGAGAGCAGTATAGCAGCCCTACTCCTTCACTTTTCCATTATTTGCACGTTACGCGGCAGGGCGGGCTGATGACGAGCTAGGCCCACGGCATCGTCCATGGGCACAAGCAGCTAGCAACGCGCTCCTCAACGGACGAGTGAGGATTTATTATTAACCTCCAACTCTCCCACCTCACCAAAGCCAACAAAGGCCATCATGTCAGCCCAGCCGGCTAGCCTCTCGCCCTTTCGTCAGCATTTGACCGTAGCGTTCATGCCGTCCCCGACCAACCCACAACAAGCCATGGAAGCCTCTCTCACCCCAGCACATTCTCCCATTCGCGCACGCCATCACCATCGTCATCATCCCAGATGTGCCCGTTGCGAACTGCAGCAGGGCATGTGCATACCGTATAGACCATGCACGCTAGCACTCAAGCATGGTCGGCTACGGTCAAGCAAGTCTCCTCCAAACAACCGTCTCCTCCTGGCACGCGTGCAATAATACTGTGCTTCGGAGAGCGAGTCCAGCTCTACCGGATCGACAGGCAGAGCTAGCGTCGGGAACCCAGCGACATAGCGACACTGCTCCTTCGTGAGACATGGGTACGTATACTCACTGCTACGGCTGCTGGCTCTGCTCGCACGCGACGTGAGACAAATCTCCTGACGAAGAACGGCTTGTCTCGATGCCAATTCGTCGACCTGAAGATCATCAGCCCTGCGCTACCGATGTTGCTGCGCGGGCCATAAGCCAACCGAGCAGTCACAGGCAAGTAAGGCAAACAACGGCACTGCTTGCTTGCTTTCTTGCTTGCTCGTTTACATGCATGCGCTATCTGCAAGTAGCAAGCTCTCCGTCGTGTCCGCCTTATCTCTTCGTATCCGTAGTTAGGAGCCCCTCTCTCACGATACCCGGCAAGCCCGGCGAGAGTCATGAACAGGTTCTAAAGGTCAGACCGGACTCGCGCCTCGGCATTTGGTTTGTTTGTATCAAAGTCACAGCATCATGCATGCACGCATCCATGCAGTTCGGTGCAAGGGCGACTTGTTCTCACATATACCAAGCAAGGCAGAAGCAACGCCGAAAGCACAGCAGTTCGCAGGCAGTGAAAAACTCCCTGATGACCAGCACACCTCCCTCAAAATCAACCCATAAAACAGAACCTAAAAGTCCCCATCCATAAACCAATCAACCAGACGCATTCGCAACAATCAATCACAAACAAACGGCTATCCCGGAGCGACCTCCTCCTTCTACTCAAGGGAAATACCCACAAAAATCCACGCGTCGCCCATCAATCCCAAGTTTCAGCCCTTTGATACAGACATCTCCAAATTTCTCCTCCTTCCCCCACAACCCTTGCCAAAAGGCCACGAGGATGCTGCTGTCCATCAAAACTGGCGCGCGCCTGTCATCAGTCACTAGGGAGGTTACTACTGTTTGCGATTTAGATGGACCTTTTTCTTCGTGCGCTCTACTCGTCTACCTCCAACAAGCTACATGTGTTGTGAAACATCGCCTGATCAAGCTCCTCGTCTAGGAATCCCAGGGACTCAGAAACCGAGAAATCTAGAAATCTAGAAACCTCATGCCCCACCACCACCACTCGCTCGCATCGCAAACGCTTCTCGTCCAGTCCCTTTGCCCACGTTCACCTGACCTGAGGAACTCTGCTGAGCTTCTCTCATGCCTGCCAGAACACCTTCGTTTTGCAGAGTCACCCATCCAGACTTCCCCAAACTTCGACCCTCTTTGAAGCTTGCTCGAAACCCCCTCTCCTCCCCTCGTCCCCCCGCCCGCTCGCCTCTGATACTTCACTACATGTACATCCACGCCTCGAACCACCCTCTCGGTAATGTAGCTCTAGTAGTCTTCTTGCGTGCATAATCAACCCCCCCAACGAACATGGGAAGGGTTCAAAGCTTCAAAGTCGCTGCCGTGCCGTAGTCGTGTGACGGTGGCACGATTGGAATTGTACATGTAGACAAGACTGGGATTGACCCTGCTTCTGCGAGCGGGGAGGGAGGGGAGACAGATGCAAGGAATACTTGCTTGCATTGCCGGTTTTTCTTGGGGTTTGGGTTGGAGGGGTTCGGTGTTACATGCGCGTGAATGACAACGAGCATTGTTGTGTTGGGTGAGTGGTGGTACGGTATCACTGGGCGGACTGGATGAAATATGGATGGGGGACAGTTGTAAGAGAAGGAAACACAGGGACTTGTTGCAGAGCGCGAGTGAGAAGGGAGAGATTGAAGAAGCAAACGAAATGAGAAGGTAATGTTTGTGAATTTCATTTTATATTCATACAGCCACACAGACAAGAAGATCGATCGAACAATGACCCGGAATTTTTTGTTGTCCTCCCGTCATCCTCGCCTCTTTTGCGCGTCTTGCGAGATCGCTGCAGTGGCTCGTTCCGAAATGTTTTCTGAGTATCAGGAGAAGGGACAAGGAAGGGTTAAGTAGAAGTAACGCGCGGAGCCTCCTTTCCCTTCAACTACCGGGTCTGAGGACTCTGAGGTCTGCCCCAGAAGTCGAGCGAGGCAATGACATCCTCGCCCAGCTCGTCTTCGTACGCGAATATGATCTGTGAGAGATGCGGGTTAGCACAATGTCGAGATAGTGTCAAAAAGTTACGGTAGAAAAACTTACCTCTCTCGAACTCGAATGCAAGAATCGGATGTTCTTGTGCGTCTGAATGCACACCAAGCCACCCGTGTCGCTCTGCCGGATCTCGATGAACTCGGGCTCGAAGGCCAGAATGTACTTCTCGCCCCACGTGGCGAAGGCGTTCGGCGCGCCCTCCCACAGAATCTTCCAGTCGCCGCGCGCGCGCCAGCCGTTCTTGTTGACGTAGAAACTGAAGTCCGTGTAGCACAGTAGGAACTCAGACGTGTTGCGCTCGATGTAGATGGGCTTGACGCCGCCCTCGCGGCGGGCGACGAAGTCGAGCGATGTGTCGGCCTGGTCGAGCAGGGATTGCGTTTCGAGAGTCTCCAATGATACGATCTCGAAGCCCTTGGCGCCGCCGACGCAGAGCTTGGAGCGGAGGAAGTGGATGCTGTTGCTCTCCATGGGGATGTAGAATTCCTTGTGCGGCTTCAAGACTTCTTGACCAGATGCAAGGATCTTGGCCAACCCGGACTTCTTTTTGCCTTTCGTCATCGAGTCCATTGGTTGGTAGACTTTGACTGTAGAGCTGAGCGAGCTGGACTTGACGCAGCATACGAGCGTCTGGCCGTTGCACATTCCAGCGTTGATGTAGTTGGCGTGGCAGATCTTGCGACCCTTCTTTGAAGGGCTGGAGATGGACTCGTCGGCGTCTAGAGCGTCCAGGGAGTAGGAGTAGACAACCTTGTCGGTCAGAATGATGAGAATCTGGTGCTGTTCCAGCACTTCGATCTGCGTCACGAGTCTGCACTCGAGAACCTTCTTGGGCTTCTGCGATGCATCCTTGGGTCTGCGATCTGAGACATAGACACCGTAGTCTGTACCGATGACAAGTTTGCGGCCACCATCGATAGGTCTGCAGCAGTTGATTCTCACCGACGAGAAGAAGCCTTCGTTCAACTTGCTCATGGTAAAGATCTTGTGCCTTTCAGAGAGCTTCTCCTTCTGTGCGAGGATAAGCTTCATCCACTTCTCGCGCTGTATCTGAGTAGTGCAGTACAACGTGAGCTCGTAGCCGCCCTTGCCCAGACCCTTGAAAGTAATGGGGTAGCCCTGCTCGTTGGGTGCGGCACGAGGAGCAGCACGCCCAACGCCTGGGATCATGCTCGAGGATGGTCGCTTTGAGATGCCCATCTTGGGGAGCACATAGTCCATTTCCTTGATCTGCAGCAACTCGAGAGGTATGGGTTTGCGGTAGACCTTCATTTCTTCGCGCTTGTTCACTGTCTTGGAGCGAACAAGCAGCACCGCGTGGTCGAAGAGGTACGCCGTGATGTCCGCCGTTTCCGACGTGGGGGTTTTCTTGAGGTTGCTCTTGAAGATCAACTGCCTACTCTCTTCCGTCAACTTCAAATCCATGTGAGGAATCTGACCCCACTTCAACTGTGAGTTCAAGCTCATTAAGTTGAAATGGTTCTCGGCCTTCCCTGACTCTTCATTGACCCGAGCAAGAACATTCTTGATAAGCTCAACTGCTTTGGGAATATCTTGCTTGTCGGGGTTGTCTTCAGCGGTCACCTTGAGAACATTCTCCAGCAGCAAAGGGTATCTTGCCAATCTTGTGGTGGGCTTGGTCAAGTAACCGTTCAACTCTAGCTTTCGAGATTCCTTCAGACGTTCGGTTTCGTCGACAAAACGCTGGAAGTTCTGGTTCGAGCTCTTTTCCCTCTCAAATTCGAACTTGCCGAAGAGCTGATTTGCACCATACTTGATGAAAGGACTGAATTGCTGCACGTACTCCAGGAACACGTCACCAATGTTGCGCACGATAGGTGCTTGCTGTTGTCTCCTGGTCAATGCGCTGGCAAGACGTGAGTTGACGCTATGCACCTCCTGGCAGTTGGAAAACACAGTGCGAATGAATTTCTCCCTCCTATGCTCGGGGATTGGCGAGATTTCGGGCATCCTGAGAGGCTTGATCCAAAAGTCGCGCAGGTACTCCAGATCCTTGACGAAATCACGTTCCGTGTACATCAGCTCAGAGATAACTTCCTGCCTATTCTTCTCCTGCTTCGACACACTGTCTGCGACCTCCTGGGACACCGAGTTGATCCAAAGCTTCTGTTCGGTCTCCGCCTCATCGTGAAGACTTGATCTGGAAGTCTCACGCTTCAAGCCCGGAGTCTGTTTGAGATTGAGCCTTTGCTGCTGCTCGAGTCGTCGTGGACATGCGATAGAATAGCACAGATTGTCGCGGTTGCAAGTCGGCGAATAGCATTCGGTGAGTAAGGTGAACACTCCGTTCACCTCTGGCGGCTCGTCGGTAAGTGTCTCTTTGAATTGGTAGATCTCGTTGGGAGAGTCTCGTAACCTGTGGGCGTAAGAAACTTCATGGAAATACTTCTGCGCATCCAGTGATCTGCCCAGAAGTAGCGCCAAGTTACGATCCGATGTTCTGATGATGTATGCAATGAGCTCCACAGCCTCATATCCCGTAAACGCATTCTGATATACCAGGCCATCTTTTTCCCTTTCGCTGATAGCAACTCGTTCTCGGAACGCTTGTGCGACATTCGACAGCATCGCGCCGTATACCAGTGATGGCCGTTTCTGTGCGACCATTGTACTACTTTGAGTCATTTGGCTGTTAGACCGTTGAGTCCCATTGGCAGATGGCCTCGTTGACAAGTGTTCGCCAGGCGAAGCAACAGTGGAAGCCATGGACATGGTCCTAGAGCCGCCACTGCCATTGCTTTGATGTCTTGGTGGTCCTGGCACTCGGTCGGGATGATATCCATTCGTGAGCGTCGAGTCTGTGTTCACAGTGTCGCCTGATTCGCGCCTCCTATTAGGGATCACCCTCCCGCTCATTGTCTGCGAAAATTCATGGTCTCGCGAGACCGAGGACATCGACATGGTCCGCTCGTCTCCGGCGCGTTCTGGCACCACTCTTCCTTGCGCGGTCGTTCGAGCCAGGTGACTACTACCCCCATATGGCTGTTGGCGGAAAGCGTTTGCAGGAGCTTGATTGTAGTTAGGTCCGTTGGGCGGGTTGTAAGTCGGGCGAGGGTTGGAAGCAAGCGACTGGGTTCTGTAGCTGTCGGTATTCAATGCTGGTGCTCCTTGAGAATATTGTCGCGAACTCATTGAGCGGTATCCGGCGCCGGGTGGAGGGCCACGAGGATCCATTCGCTGCGGTTGACCGTAAGGGACACGATCAGGTCGAATGGGCTGTGGCATGTGCTGACTCGGCGGCATTGGACGTCTTTGTGGAGTCGATTGATTCTGCCCGCCAGGATACCCTGATCCGTTCATTCCGTCCATCGGGTGGGGCGGGGGAAATCCATGTTGTTGCTGCCCAGGCCTCACAGGCGGCGCTCGCGGTTGGTAACCCGACATGGCGCTGGACATTGTGTTTGCTCGCTCTTGTGGTATATGCGGTGGTGGCATGCCCGTCATCGTTTGGCTCCTCCCAGACGGCGGGGGACCACCGAAGATGTTGGAAAAGGCGGCATCGCGCTGCGCGGAAGAGGAGGCCGGTGCTTGGTTGGGCTGACGGCCATAGTCGCGGCCTTGCTGGGCCTGATACTGTGCCATGTCGCGTGTCCAGTCCTAGGTGGCAGCGAACAGTCTGCCGGGCATCCGCGCCTCCCCACGGGTCGCTACCCTGCCCACTTGGCACCACCAGCGAGAGAGAAAGCGGTCGGCGGACGGCGTCCAGCGAGCACAGCCGGAGCGTCGAGGCGTAAGGCGGCGGAGAGGACAGTGCGCGAGGCGGCGGTAGCGCTGAGGATGTGATGGGCCTGCGTTTGAGCGGTGCAAACGTGGGTTGATGGGCGGGTTGGAGGAGGATTGGGGTCTCGCTGGGCTTGTTCGATGCCGTCTCCTCGGCTCTGGCCTATCAGAAGGGCAGCCCAGGGTAGCAGCACTTGCACACGAGATGCGCGGGTCCAGCGTGGCGTTTTGAGCAAAACACAGCCGGATTGGAGGTGAATTCACTTGATTTATAAGGTAACTTCACTATCGTAGCCAAAGCCTACATCAGCGTGTTTGGGTGTTGTTTATTCAAAGAATTCACCAGCGCAAGGAATTTGTGGCTGTGTGCTGCCTCTCACGTCTCAACATCTGGCGTTTCATCAGTTACCGGCATCGCCGACACGTGATCAAGCCGGCGTTGGTGTTACTGGCAGCTGCGAACCTCCTGCTGCGGCCGAGCTTCATCTACCTGCTTCGAGCGCTGGAGTTGCCCGTGGCCACATACCACCACCCATCATCTTCTTTGCCTTCACTGCGCGTGAATAATAATATCTCGACACACTCCCTTTCACCATGGCCGACGTGGAGTTCACGCCCAAGTTTGCGCCCTTCTTGGGCATGGTAAGGCGGCACTATCACTGAGCATCTTCCTGGCACAGGCGCTAACGTGTGTTTCTAGGCGGGCATCGCATTTGCAGTACGTTCAGACCGATGGATGATCTCCCGATTGAGCAACAAAGCTTACTAACAACCGCCGCGCAGATGATCTTTGGATGTATGTCACAAAAAGAGCTGGGAATGCATGGTTGAACAGGGCACAGATCGCTAAGTACATGTAATGGACAGGCATAGGAGCAGCATACGGCACGGCCAAGTCTGGCATTGGTATCGCAGGTGTCGGTACCTTCAGGTCTGACCTCATCATGAAGGTATGGACAAATGCGCAGGATTGAGAAAACACTGGGATCGGGTGGGAGTGCAGGCCGGCTGACATGGAACACAGTCGCTCATTCCGGTCGTCATGTCCGGTATCATTGCTGTATATGCCCTAGTAGTGGCAGTACTTATTGCCGGCAACATGAAGCCGCCACCTGAGCAGCACTACAGCTTGTTCAACGGCTTCATGCATCTGGCCTGTGGCCTTAGTGTGGGCTTGACTGGACTTGCGGCAGGCTACGCGATTGGAATCGTCGGTGACTCGGTATGTAAACCACAGGCTGCGAGACAACGATCAGCTGGCTAACATTGATCATCAAGGGTGTCCGCGCATACATGCAGCAGTCCCGCATTTTCGTGGGTATGGTGCTCATCCTCATTTTCGGCGAAGTCTTGGGACTCTACGGGTACGATGCCTCTTTTGTATATCATGCTGTTCTACTGACCGCATTTACTGACTTGAACGCAGATTGATTGTGTCTCTCATTCTGAACACCAGAGCGGCAGGCTAAATGCACCGCACAGGCAACACGGCATAGAATATTCCGCGGCGCCCACCAACAGAACGAATTCACAGGCTCGCCGCCGGTCACGCGGCTACAGATGAGGACTTGGCCTCCTCGATCACATATCAAGGCTTGATTTTGGCTCCTCGCCTGGGATCTCTTTGAATCAAGAAAGGACATGGTGCTGCAACCGATCTCTTGTACCTCCTAGAACTGGCACTTAGCAAGAGCTCCAAACCGGCGTCATTGGTAGAGATCCAAATTTCTCATACAGTCTGTAACATAGCCATAAGATATTTTCTTCTTTCACACAAAGACTTACTTCGGCTGTATTGATCCAATTTGTTAAGTTCCTACTCGTACATTGAAACTCTTAACATGCAGATTATAAGACGCATGTATGTGCACGGAGCCATGCTCGCCATGGTAAGCGAATGTTGACATCATTTGCTGCTTTCTTCCTTCGGACCCACGTGTTGAGCATGTGGAAAAGCGCTCAGCTCAGCAATATTGATTGAAGATGATTAATCGGAATATACAAAACTATTTTGTGAGATGTATAGTCCAACTAGACAGAACACACCACATCGCAAGCCTCATGAAACGCCTTCTCTGCGGCTTGAAACAAGCATCGACATGGCTGCAGCCCTGCCGACCGTCTACGATCTCCACCGGCCTTTTCTCGCGCCTTTGCGCTCACGCTCAGTTACGTCAAGTCCTCCGAGCATGAACCTTGCCCCGCCAACTCTGAGATGAGAATCTCGTTCCAATACTGTAGTCACCACTTCATTGCACCTTTCAACCTTTGACAAGACTCTCTACGCACTCGTAAAATCATTCAAGTTGCTTCCATTATAATCTCTCTCCAATCCCACTCCCCGTACCGAAACGCTGGAAACCTCAACTGCTCACGTCGGACTTGGCTTGCGGCTGAACGGTGCTCTGCCGCTGATAAAGTGCATTGATACTCACTCGACCAGCTTCTGCACCCCACCTCAAGACTGGGATCCTCGAAATCTACCTGAGACCAGCTCGAGACATGAGGGAGGCGTGAAAAGCACACCTCTACACACCACGAAACCCGACTGCGCGAGCAGTATCTCAACGTCATCACCCAATCCACTCCACCCCACGCCCTCCGACTCTCCAGCAGCTATGGCTCCCGGAATCGTCGACAAGATGGCATCGCGCCTCCACCGTATGAGCCACAGCAGCTCCAACGACACCAACACCAACAACGGCAACAACAACCACACCAGCAGTAGAGACAATAAGGAGAACCTCCAAGCGCTGGAAGAAGAGAAGGCGAGACTTGCGTCCTGGGAAGCCTCCAACAAGCCGCTTGAAGTATCAGAGATCACAGTCGACCCTCAGTCGAAGCCAGTCGGACACTCGTCCAAGCTTCTGCGAAAGGAAGACTTTGAGCTCTTGAAGACGCTGGGTACTGGTACATTTGCGCGCGTTTGGCTGACCAGATTCGCCAATCGCAAGGGCTCGGAGAAGAACCAGGTGTTTGCGCTCAAAGTGCTGCGCAAGGTGGATGTCATCCGTCTGAAGCAGGTGGAGCACGTTCGCAATGAACGCAACGTGCTAGCTGCGGTCGCCGGCCACCCGTTCATCACGACCATGGTTGCGAGTTTCCAAGATACTGATACATTGTACATGCTGCTGGATTACTGTCCTGGAGGAGAAGTCTTTTCTTATCTGAGGAGAGCCAGACGGTTCAACGAGCCCACAAGCCAGTTCTATGCGGCCGAGATTTGTCTCATCCTGGAGTTCCTGCATGACAAGGAGGGCGTTGCATACCGAGACCTGAAGCCGGAGAACATTCTAATCGACGCGGAAGGCCACCTAAAACTCGTTGACTTTGGCTTTGCGAAAAAGATCGAAAACCGTGCGTGCCCCGGACATGATAGTGACGATGATGATGCCATGGTAACCGACTCGACTGACGGTTTCTCTGCAGGAGAAACATATACACTTTGCGGCACGCCCGAATACCTCGCTCCCGAAGTCATCAAGAACACTGGCCACGGCACTGCGGTCGACTGGTGGGCCTTTGGCATCCTGATCTACGAGTTCCTGGTCGGACAGCCGCCATTCTGGGACCAGAACCCCATGAAGATCTACGAGCAGATTGTCGAAGGTAAAGTGCGCTACCCGTCGGCGATGGGCGACGACGCGCGCGACTTGATCGGCGGCCTCTGCACCGTCGACGTGAGCAAGCGCCTGGGCCACATGTCCGGCGGCGCTTCTACGATCAAGGCGCACCCGTGGTTTAAGAACATCGACTGGGATGCTCTGTACCACCGCAAGATGCAGGGTCCAATCGTTCCGCATCTCAAGAGCGCCGACGACACGAGGAATTTCGATGAGTACGACGCTGAGCCGGTCCATCGGGACCACTACAGTCAAGTAAGCTTTTACCCTTGCTGGTCGCGTGCGGAATTTCGTGTGCTAACGTTTCGGCGCCACAGGAGCAAAAGGATAAATACGATCACATGTTCGCCGACTTCTAATCGACATTGCTGGGCTTGGTCAAAAAGAGAGAGAGAGAGTTCTAGGTTCTGCGCGGGCGGATATATATGCATGTGTCACGAGAGGCAGCGAGCCAGGCGTTTTGGGAGCATTTAAAGGGCTTTTGGAGCCTTCGGCCTTCGACGGGCTGTTTTGTTGGAAGCATGATTGAAAGCACATCTTGTGCATTCGGGCTCGTGCTGTTTTCTTGATTGGGATGATTGGGATTTTATGGGTTTACGCTGCTATGCCTTGACGATGGGCTGTGGGTGCTGTGCTTTGTAACACCTATCATCGCAGACTTGCAGTATCAACGATTTTATACTTGACTGTTTTGTTACTTTCGAGGCGCTTGGTTGTGCTGCCGTACAGTGTGATAAAACACGCGCCGTTTGGATAACCCCGCATGCAGAAGCTGGAGAGAGGAGACGAGTGGAGCCGCCTGAGCGTTTGGACCGCGGTAATAGTTGAGCATGGTCATTACCACTCTCTCTATTATCGACGCATTTCCTAGCCATGTTGTTTACCGCCTGTTCCGCCTGTTTCCTTCTCTTGCTCAAGCAGCTGGAGCTCGACCACAATGATTTCCCCAAGAGCTCTGGCTAGGTGCAAGCTTACCCTATCACGATCAACACGATCAACAACACCTCGATGGACTCGAGCTCCAGCCAGAACCCTCCTAACCCAAGCCCACGACCGCGGACCCTCCGAAACGCCTCTGGTCGAGCAAACAATCCCTCAACACTTCGCTTCAATCGTCTCTCAGTTCGGCGACCGCAACGCCGTCATTTCCCGCCACCAGAATGCCATCTTGACCTACTCGAATCTCGACGAGCAAAGCAACAGCATAGCTCGAGGGCTGCAATCGCTCGGAGTCAACAAAGGCGACCGTGTCGCCGTTTCTCTGGGGAACAACTTGGAATTCGCGAGCTTGACGTACGCTTGCTTCAAGCTGGGTGCTGTTTTGGTGCCGCTGAACCCGAGCTTCAATGTGCAGCAAATCATTTCGGCGCTCAGCCATTTGAGCGCGAGCCATTTGGTCATTGGGACGGAGACGAATTTGAGCAGGAAGCCGCCGAGGGATAATGGTGCTTTGCTGAGGCATATTTGTCCTGGTATGGATGGGGCGGGTAAGGTTGAGTCGGAACTGGTTCTTTCGTTGAAACAAATCGTACTTGTGGATAATTCGAGTGGGAGGGTAGATACTAAGAGCATGCGGGCTGCGGTGCAGTTTGGTGACTATTAGACGAGTCGAAGCAGACGCTGCCCAGCCAGGACCTGCACAAGGATGATGTCGTGAACATCCAATTCACATCCGGCACGACTTCAATGCCCAAAGCTGCGTGTCTCTCACACAGATCGATTCTCAACAATGGCATGCAAATCGGAGACCGCATGCTGCTCACCGAGAACGACGTGATATGCTGTCCGCCGCCTCTGTTTCATTGCTTTGGTTGCATTCTGGGCTACATGGCCAGTGCCACCCACGGATCCTCCATCGTTTTCCCAACCGAAGCTTTCGATCCACGGGCTACTCTCAAAGCCGTGCAAGAATACAAAGCCACGGCTCTGTACGGCGTTGCTACAATGTTCCTGGCAGAGCTCGAACTCCTCGCCAACGGCACCGTTTCCCACGAAGGATTCCAACATCTGCGCACAGGCATCGCCGCAGGAAGTTCCGTCCCTGCAGAGCTCATGCGCAAACTCCACAAGATCCTCAACCTGGACGAACTGACCATCTGCTACGGCATGACAGAAACCTCCCCCGTCAGCCTGATGACACGAACTAACGACCCCATCCAAAAACGCATAGACACCGTCGGCCGCCTGCTCCCCCACGTCGAAGCCAAAGTCGTCGACGTTTCAGACAAAAGCCGCACCCTCCCGGTCGGCGAGCGCGGCGAGCTCGCCGTCTCCGGCTACCTCGTCATGAAAGAATACTGGGGCGACCCCGCGAAAACCGCCGAGGCCATGATCCCGGACCGCTCGCAGCCGGGCAAAGTGTGGATGCTCACGGGCGACGAAGCGAGCATGGACGAGGAAGGGTACGTCTCCATCACGGGCAGGATCAAGGACCTCATCATCCGCGGTGGCGAAAATATCCACCCCCTCGAAGTGGAGAACTGTCTCCTCGCACACGAGGATGTGCAGGAAGTCAGCGTTGTCGGTCTGCCGGATGAGAAGTATGGCGAGGTCGTTGCGGCTTTCACGGTGAGGCGGAAGCGGAGCGAGATGGGTGCGCGTGAGGTGAGGGACTGGGTGAGGGAGAAGCTTAGTGGCCATTTGGTGCCGAAGTATGTGTTTTGGGTGGATGATTTCCCGAAAACGGCGTCGAATAAGATTCAGAAGTTTAAGTTGAAGGAGTTGGGGGTTCAGTGGTTACGTGAGGGGAAAGGGTTGGAGTAGTGGCTGCGAATGGGACTGCGAGATCCCTTATTCGGCGTGGCAATGCCAATCGAAACCACAAGAATCTGCATCGAAGGAGCCCACGATCGACTATGCTATGGGATACAGATTGAGTCCCGGCTTCTTCGCTGTTCCTCCACGACGGTAACATTGCTCGCTTGCCGACGAGGTGAACAGCTGCTCAAAGAGAATCTCACGGGCTGTCGATTTCGATTGCAATTGACTGCGGAACCTAGCGATCATTGCAGAGATCTGACGGAACCGTGAAATCATCACACTGGAAGCAATTACCGACAGGGTGATTCATCTCCTAAATCTTGGAGATCTCTGAAGATCTACAACATAGGCTGCACTTGAGCCAGCCATGGCGAGCAGATCAAAGACTTGACGAAGACGACATATCTGGCGCAGGATGCCCGCTCCGATGTGCTCCAGACAGAGGCTGATGGCTGAGATGCTTGGATAAAATTAAACCGGTCTGTTGAGCAGAAAACAGTGAGGGAAAGGCTGTTGTTCCTGTGTTTGTACTACCTATTACTTCATTGACCTCTGAAATCTGATATCTACGCTATTCCGATCTAGTCGCACGTTAGTTGCTTGCAGAGACACTCGGCTATCTGGATCATAGAGAGAATAGCATGCATGTTCTACAATATTGTCCAGACTCATCACCCCACGGACAATCTGGCATCGAAGCACAATGGCACAAGATACATGGAGGTATTGTTTTCTTCGATTGTTCGAAAGCATTGGATGTACTTACTCTACAAATGCGGCTCAAGTCACTTCACTGTGAATCGAGCAACATTCGAGCTATAATACGCCCCGGTCCCATATTTCAACTCCCGGTCTTCGCCTTGAGCATTGGTTGCAGCTAAAAGCTATAAGCTGCATGCGGCATTACGATAGCGGAGTCAATGCATTGCAGCTATCGCCAGCGCATCATGCAGGATAGCGAATGAAGCTCGCCTCATTCGATGGCTGCCTGAAGCAAGCCTCACAATAATTAAGCACCAATCGCCTCCCCTCTATCCGGAGCAGGGTAGCTTATTCCTTGGGTAGTATCATTGTCCTTCTTATTGGAGTCCTCAACTTATTGATGTTTGTTCTTTACTCATTTTATTTCATCACTTTTTAGACGATCGAACGAATACATATCACGCATTATGGACACAGGCTCAGCGTTCCCTCACGATACCGACACCACTAGCGAGCCTAATGGGTTCTCCATAATCACGCCGTCTACTGCCACTGTGGGTAGCGATGCTTCCGTTCAAAATGGAGCCTTGTCTTCAAAGAATTGCGGCTTCACACCAGCCGACGACATCAAGACTTCGAACAATCACAGCAACTCTGCAGTCAAGAAAATCTTGTCCACAGTGAGGTGGGGTGAGACCAGGAATATCATCTCGTGCGTCGCCGATGGTTGGCAAAGATGCTCCCCTTCGCAAATCACCTGAAGAGAAAACCCACCCGGAAGCATCGCAACTGGGAGCCGTGTTGTTGAGTTTCACCAAGCCTCTCGATGATTCTTCGATGGGCGATCTCATGGATGCCATCACTCGGGTCGTGGGACCAAACAACGCGGTGGACTCTCAATTCTTCCCCATCGCAACAACCGAAGCCTTGCCCATGGCAAGAACTATTCTCTCGAACACGACTCCGGGTTCCCAGTCGCAACAGCCGACGCCCAGCCCAAAGAAGCCCCTGTCATCGATCCCTTCGCCGACATCGATTTTACGCAGTTGGCAGACCTGCACGGTGACGCTCTGCCTTTTCCGAAGAGGAAGAAAGATACCTCAGCGTCACTTCGGGACGACTTGACTAGAGCGCGGGTGCTCAATGTGCTAGGAATGTGTCGCAGGAATCTTCATCCGTGCGTGTGCCCGGAGAAGGCTCCCGTTGAGAGCGGGGGCACGACACCTTCGATCATGGATGAGGAGGTTCTTTCTGTTTCGGATCTTGTGGATCTGGCACAGGCTCGCACGCAACATATGCTGATTGGGTGTAACTACTCATCTGCTGAAACCCAGCCTCGCGAGTCGAAGAGGAAGTACGGTGGTCGTTCGGTTAGGAGGGCTGCGCTTTTTGTTTTGAGTGTTTTGATTTTCCTGATGTGCGTCTTCGTTTTGTTCAATCTTTACCGTGCCATGAAGGAGAAGCGTGGTTCGAACAGTATGTTGCGTCGGTACATGGGTATCTGAGTGGGGTCAAGTCCAGGGTTTAACGACATTGATGTTCATTGAATTAGTTCAGCCTTGTTTTCCAGTATGCACTTGCTTTTGGGGCGATTGATGATGCCGATATGGCTTTTCTGAGGCGTGCTATGATTGCGAACGACGTGAATGCATCGAAAATTCGAGGCTGTTCTCGTCTGCGCCTCAGCGTTGGCTGGCTGGAATAATTCGAGAGAGCAGGCCACATGCAATGCATTCAGCTCGACTTGCAGAACCAGTGCTGCTTTCGTCATCTCAGCTTATTATCATAAGATATTGCAGTATGCCACCAACACGCTGGAGAAGATGCGAGGATCAGAGCTGAAGCTCTTCGTGCATCCGTATGTATGGAAGGATTGGTTGCCTTGCTGACCGGTGAGGGCATTGTGCATGAGCTGGCTTGTCTTTCTTTCTTTAGGCGTTCGTTCTCATCTATGATACTATGTGAGGCGTCCGTCTTTCGTATATAATCCCTATATTCTGCCGGGTCCATTGATTCCTCAAGCATACTTTTGCTCACTATGACGACCAACAAGAAAGCGTCACTTCAAGAAGTGGACAACGAGTCCGATACGTTCGAGATTGTCACGCCATCCACCATGGCTGAGCCAGAGCCTTTCACGCCTCCAAAGGTGGGTTCGACAGAAGAGATTGAGCCTTTGATCATGCAGCTCACCAGCTCTCCTCAGGAACCCGCTCCTAGCGTGAAAGAGCCCTCCGACGATGGAAGCCTCAACGATGCTGAAAGTGACATTGACACTGCAGCGAAACCAACTCCACTTGAAGAAAAGTTGGTGTCCTTCCTAATGGAGCAGAACAAAAGACTCATCAAGAGACTGCCCAACGTCGCGAGCATCTCCAAGGAGTACACCGCTTTCAGCAACAAGCAAGGCGAGGCGAAGGATGCTTACGACGATGGCGTTTTGCCTCTTTGCCGATGCCGCCGATGCCAGAGCCGTACGCTCCTCCGGGAATCGACCCTTACTCTCAACCGCCCTTCCCGAGCCGTGGCCCCACTCCGGTCCTCCATTCGAAGAGCCACCGACGGAGTCTAACGCCAGGAACGTCAAGAGCAGCAGGTTCTGCAACGAGTCCACCGATCTATGGGAGGCTATGATCCGTCTGTCGCGTGTGATCGAAGCAGCCTCCGGGCCTGATTCCTCCGCCTCAGTCGTGGATGACCTCAAGCCGACCATGACCCCTTCCTCGCAGCCTTCGACCCGGAAGACGCACTCCTGAACAGCCAGCTGCGCTTCGGCGACGCCATTGACAAATTGGAGCGCAAGTACGGGCTCAGGAAGGCTAAGAAAGCGGGCAAGAAGAAGAAGGGGGCAAGTGTTGGTGACAAGGACGGCGGCGACAAGGCATCGAAGAAGGGGGATGGCAGTTTGTGGTCGCATCTGTGTGACTTGCGGTCGGTTGATTGGAGGGCCTCTTTCTATGACATTTGCAATGTTTTGGGCTTGCTTGCCATGATCGTTGTGGCGTTTCAGCTTTATGTAATTGCTGGTAATCAAAAGACTCGGAACGGCTGGTGGTGAAGGGACAAAAATTCTGGTGTCCAGTTCGGAATGGAATCAAGTGGGGTGTTAGCCTTTCGAGCATCGGTCTTTTTCGTCATGTCGTTTCTTGTTCTTGTCTGGATAATGTCAAGTACATCAAGTTTTTCCAGGACTTGTTAGGAACCACGAAATGAACAAGCTTATCTCAAGCCGCTCACATAGAGATACCCGAAGATGACGAAGCGACACTCTCGGTGCTCTTGCCCGCAGGGTGCTCCAGATCCTTCTTCCCAGGAATCACCCTTGCACACCACGAGCACCAACTGCGGTTCAGTCCGCTTTGCTCCCGGCTGAGGTATCTTCCCGTGCTGTGTTCGTCCTCATAATGCTTCACCGCCTGTCCTACATAGACCTTCTCTTTGACTTTCGTCTTCAGTTGTCCGCCAATGCCGACGATCTCTTGTGTCATGTAGCTACATCCTCTGTACTCGTGACCAGGTGATTCCGCCGCGTCGGCGGCGATTTCTTCTGCGCCACACTCGTACTCACGGTATACGTCTAGCGCTGCAAGACAGTCGCGACGTCGACCGCACTCCACACCCTCGTTGCCCTCGCCTAGACCGGCACCGATGCCACCGCAAGCTGAGTAGCGTATGCGCCAATTGACGCTGCGTTGGTGATTGGTGTCGTCTTGGCGAGAGGCGAGGCCGCACGGCTGACATAGCCATACAGTGCTAGGACAAGTGCAAGGGGTGCGGGCAAAGGCCGAGTGGGTGAATGAATTATCGGAGCTGCAAAGGAAAGTGATTAGGAATTGCTAATGGTCTTTCGAGAAGGGTACTTACTTTAGAAAGTCATGTTCGTTGTATGTGACACTTGTGAGTTTTCTGAGTGGCGCCTTCATGCAAGTCTTGCATAGCCTGCGGTGTCTGCCTTTCAGATCTCGTGGATGCGGTGGCTTCGCTATGCAGTTCTGTGCCGCGGGTTAGAATGGCACGTTCAATCAATTTCACTCATGGACAACGTGATTACCCGGCAAACAATTTTGCTACACTTTCTGCACTCTCCAACCATGTCTCGAGCGCACAGCCCCACTTTGCCACTGGTCATCCGATTCGCCTTGATGTCGCTTCTCCCGGTCATCCATGTCGTAAGAGTGCTTTGCAAAGCTTCTCCCAAGCTGGCGACAGCTGAGTCGGGTCGCTCGTTCTCGCAGCACAGTGTGAGTGCTTTGAGCATGGTGCGGTATTGTAGCAGGTTTGCCCGGAACTGACGGCATGTTCGCGAGAGGTCGTGAAGAGTGTTGAGATCCAGCAGCGTCGCTAGCTGTGATACGATGCTGTGGTAGGCTGTCAGGAGTAAAGTCCTGGATGGATGTATACCTCACCATTCATATTATCCCATTGCTAGTGAAGGGAGGTCAAAAAGCAGCATTGCTATGCGTAAGAGGCGAGCAATAAGAGGCATGTCTCTCGAATCTCCAAACCAAGCAGGGTAGGGTGTGCTCACGGATAACAGCTCAACGCAGCTGAGAAGCCATTGATGTTTGGGTTCGGCCTGCCATCGTCTGCTAATGCAAGGGTAGCAGGTCGTGGTTGGAAGCTAGCTCCAATGCCTTTGGTGTCTTCGTTCTCCAAATTTAGCAGCACGACCATGGTCTGTTGATACCAGCAGAGGCAGCATCAGAGCGATTGCGCTCTGTAGTTTTACGAGTAACTTTTGAGTATTTAAAGTCAGTGGCACCCTGACAATGAGTGATTTCTTGCTACGATATCGGAGAGAGAAACGTACGACGGCGATGTCGTCGAAAGACGCGGGGATGAAGGGTGGGTCTCGTGACCGCGTCAGAGGCGGCCTCTGCTTTCTAGGAGGTATCCTCGCCCAACCTTCATGCACTTCGCAACAGTACACTTCTGGGCACTTCTGGCAGCATACCACCCTTTGGGATATTTGCGTGGCATGGCACGCCTCGAATGCAGAGCTGACAGCTAGACGCCATCGTTCAGCCAATCAAATGGGCAGCATCGGATCACCAACACATCGTGGTGCCAGCCTTCGGTATCCCGAGGGTGGGGAAGTCTAATTGTACTTTTCAAGGCTACGGTCTGACCGTCCTTTTCAAAAAACGGGCTCTTCGCGTCGACCTGGACTATTGCAACTATATTGTTATACGATGGGGCTGTTTCCGCGACCAGCGGTGCATACTCACAAGCGAAATGACCTACCAGCAGCTATGCGAGGCAGGCAATTCGGTGTCACAACTAACAAGTATCTCGACCCTGATGCCCACGTGTCCAGCCAGGATTGCGACATTCCAAGAATAGCCTGCATTCTTGTGCTTCTGTAAACGACATTACTGCAGATCGCTTCGCCTTACGCACCCGAAATCATGGGTGAGTGGTCAAATGCCCAAGAATGTCATATATGCAGCGACATCATGCAAGCCGGTATAAATTTAGGCCCAGAAGTACTCAAGCGCTTGGGTCTGCGAGTCTTCAAACGGCCTCTGACAGGTTGGCGATTCTGATGGTTAAATCTTTAGACATGAATTTCGTGCAATCTGCTGAAAGATGCACACGGCTTTTCGAGCCCTACAGTATGCGTTTCAGCCTCCAGGAAACTTTTGACATGGTCCCCTGAGACGAAGGGCTAGACATAATCCTCCTTCATACCGCAAATTGACTGCAGATAATCTAGTGATCAGCTATACCCGAAGTGGTAGATTTCGAATCCTTCAAAGCTACAACCAACACGTTAGCGATACGTCCGAAAGCTAGCTACCCCAAGGGAACGGATGGCCGGGCTCTCGCACCATCTTATATTTACTATGTGGCCAGCTGCCTCTGTGCAGTTGGATTTCTAATGACCTGCATGTCTCCTTCGCGTGCAGAGCCAACACCCCGGAATAGATTCTCAGGCTTGCACCAAAACACACCCCATCCGCACACCCACTCACTGCATCTGTACCGTTGTCCATGCAGGCACCGCCTCCCTGAGCCTCTCTTATTAAAAAGTTCGTATGAGCCAAAGTTGATATCAAGTTCGGCTTACGAAGCTTGTCCTGACAGCACTCATACTTTCATTGCCGAGTGTGATGAACCCTGCTTCTTCGAGGGTGTCAGGCACCTGCTTGATCCTAGGCCATAGGAGAAGTGAGCACACCATCTCTTTATTGGAATCCCGGTGGCCGGTGTCGAGCAGGCCTTATTATGGACCAGGAACCAGGCGACCGCATGACGCAGACCTCCTCGAAAGATGACCTTCAACACCCTCGTCCACGACGATTAAAGAAACGCCAGATCGACCTTGGTGAATCATCAGGCACGATCCAAGTCGAACCATCAGCACATCGAAGAGCCTCCACATCCTCGAGAGACACTATGCGACGATCAAGCTCACCACACGATGCGATGCACGGAGCTCATCTCACGAAGACTGGAAGGATTAGCAAGGCCGCGAAAGGACAGCCTGTTCACCATTGTGAATGCGGAAAGACCTACACTCGCGCCGAGCACCTCAGGAGGCACAAGCAAAATCACAAACCTGGAGAGTTTCCGTGTGATGTCAGTGGGTGCGAGCGAGCTTTCTACAGAGAAGACTTGCTGGTAAGACACAAATCGAGGCATCATGACGACCATCAGTCACCGACACCTCTGCTTCCTAGTACAGGTGGGGTGCCACAACCTCCAAACTCACATTCTCTTCTGCCAACCATGCCGGAGTCTGTCTCGAATGATATCAAACTACCTCCCAGTCTACCCCTTGCTTCAGATGTTGCAGCGGGCCAGTCAGTAGCAGAGCCTGCGCAGAGACAAAGCCGTAAAGGTTACATACCAATTACCGAAATGAGAGCTGGTACGGACTTTGACTTCGTCATCGACGGCATTGATGGCGGACTAGACTACTCACAAGCCAACTCTTTATGGATCTCGCAACCAGAGTACTCTTTCGAAAGCACATACAATACACCAGAGCCTTGCTATCAGTACCACGACCGGTTACAGATGCCCGCCAGCCTTGACATCAATCAGCCATGGGTTTGCGCTACGCCCAATGTTGGCCTCCCACGTTCGCCAACATCTGCAGGCTCGAAGGCGCCTGTGCCACAATGGAGAGGCACAAGTCCAAGAAATTCTCAGCTGCACACTCCCACTTCCATCATCTCGAATTGCGGATCTGGTGACCACGCTGCCCCGCGAAGTAACTTGCCATTCATGGACCTATCTGCTGTACGAGACACCTTTTCTCCAGAGAATCGTGATTTGCAAGAGGAGCAAGATCTCATGACACCCACGTCGGCGCCCCAGGCTACGAACTTCGGACCTAATCAGTATCGTCACCAGCCGGACAATGAGCAGCGTTATTTGGCCGGCTACTGGGATTCAGTCCATCCGTTATGGCCCATCGTTCACAGGCCCACATTCGACTTTTCGTACAGCTCACCTCTTCTGCGTGCATCAATGTATCTCTCGGGGCCTCTACAATAGGGCAGCAGGTTGACTCTGCCAATGCTTGCATCATACACAGGAGGTGTTTGAAAGTCCTCAAAAAGCGCACAGCCAAGAACTCGCATTCTTACCGCACTTGTGACTGCAAGCTATACTGCTGGTAGAGCTGTTCTCGGCGTTCAAGTCCAGGCGTCCGCCTTTCAGCTTTCGAGGTATTTCGAGGACTCGTTCACCGCCGTGTCCCTTGAGACTGTGGATGCTATTGCTCTGCCATCTGAGATAGACCCGTACTTTGAGGTGTTCAATCAAGATATCGCATCAGGACCCGAAGCCGAAACCAAACAGCGCTTGCTTGCAGCGTACTATTTGCTGGACCGATTCCACGCTACGTTGTTTGACAGACCAACTGCCAGGCCTAATGATTTCGATTGCAACGCACTTACCGTACCGCAAACTCTCACGATTTGGGACGCTCAGTTCTCAGGACAAGCAATCCCCGGCAACATGACTCGCGATTGTCAGCCCGTAATCACCCTTTGTCAGGCTGCCGAATCCACGTACGATCCTTTCGCGTCTGAAAACGCACCGTCGGATGTTTTTACATCGATGCTTCTTCTTGCATACAAGGGCGACAAAACCACACAGGACGGCTCGTCATATGAGCAAGCAAACTCAAGCAACGCTTCTCGGCACTCGACCGAGCCCTCACCACTGCTTGACCTGACCTCAGCAACTCTCAACCTATGCTCCAAAACCCCACTCCGCTCCCTCCTCGCCGTCGCCGGCGAAAGCTGGGTAATGGGCGAAAAACTCAACTCACGACATGAATACCAATCGCACCAACGAACACTACGACAGTGGGCTGTCTCAGCAGCTTCAGCGCAAGCCCTCAAGCATGCCCTCGAGATCCTCAAGTTACACAGAACACACCTAAAATCCCCGCTCCTCTTCCACGAATGGTCCCTCCACCTCGCCGCCCTGGTAATATGGGCAAAAGCCTACGCGGCGCGAGACTCAGCCGGTCGACTGCGTCTCGCCATCCCGCCGGCCAATTCTGTGGAGGCGACCGTTGAGCGTCAGGAGTTGGAGGATATGGTGAGTCAAGTTGTTCAGAAAGGCGCAGACGGCAAGTTTACTTGGGCCGATGCGAGGGGTGTTCTGATGTGGGCGAAGGCGAGGATGGAGAAGACGGGTTGTGTGAGGTTTTGTGGCGTCGTCAGTGGCGCGGTGGATGTTTTGGGGAGGCTTGCGGGGAGGGGGGATGAGGATGGGTGGTTTTAGGGGGTTGGAGAAATAGCATGCATTGATGTCGGTTGTGATAAGGGAAGGCATTTGGGCTGCTGGGTTGTAGCATTTTCTTCCTGGTGTTTGGACTGGTTTATGTTCACAAGCTCAAAGCTGCGATAGATATTTGCATGTGAAGTAGATGGATAAAAGCATATTCGACCAATCCTCCTCTTCATTATGTTCTGCTCCTTCTAGTAACTTGATTTTTTGTCGACTTGGCGGGTGAACATCTTCGCGCCTTGACTCGTGCTCGCGGCGCCCTTCCACGACCTGAGAAAGTCACAGCTCACGTGATGGTTCATGTCTGATCACTCTAGATGTCGGGCTCATCATCTTCAGCGTCCTCCATCTCTGCAGTTGAGGCCCATCTTCGATGCCTCCGTCTCATCAATGGAAGAGTTTTTTGCAGTTTCTCCGTCTAACAAGACTGAGTCTGACCGCAAGCTTTGGTCCTCTGTCTGTTGGCAGACGAAGCAGCGCCACCCACATGAGGGACTTTGCACAGCAAGCCTTGACGGCAGCCTATGCGAGCCTTGCGTGGACTCAATTAAACCAACGCACCCCATGCCACACGACAAAACCAGAAGTCCCACAAAATCCATATTCGTCTCCTTCAAACCGCCCACTCTTCCCTCCCCGCCCACCCCCTCCAAGGCCCCGCCGAAATCCTCCTCCCCCTATCCTTCTGCAGCGCCAACCTGCAACAATCGACAAAAGCCTGACAGGCATTCATCCTCTTCCTCGCCACAGGTTCCATGACAGCAAAGCCCAGCGGGTCGCCAGCTTTGATCGCCTCTCTTAGCCGGAACATGTTGTCTCCGCACGCGGCCGTGTAAGGAGAGCCGAGGATGATGAGGGACAGGAGCGTGAGACCCAGGCTCCACACGTCTGAGGCGGCAGTGGGCAGGTTGGGGTCTGCGGGTGTTGAGAGGCGGAGTTGTTCCGGTGCGAGGTAGGTCCATGTGCCGCCGCCGGCGGCGGATTTGGAGGCGGATTCTGGAGAGGTTGAGAGGAAGGATGCGGAGAAGTCGGCGTAGCGGGCTTGGAGTTTCGTCGGGCGCTCTGGGCAGGGGGAGAGGAGGATGTTGGCGGGTTTGATGTCGGCATGGATGACGCCGGCGGTGTTGTGCAGGAAATCAAGGCCTGAGATGAGATCGTGCGCTAGGCTTGGGAAGTTCGCGACGAGCTCTTGGTGACGGGACACTTCGGTCATGTGGCTCAGGCGACTGCTGAGGTCATGGAGGGAGCCAGAGAGGAGTGCTGTGGATACCAGGGCGGAGTTGCGAGGGTCGAGGCCGTGAAAGGGTACGATGAAGGATTCAGCGGATGGTAGTCGATCAAGGTGGGTTAGGATTCTGGCTTCTTGGTGGAAAACGTCAGACGCGTCAGGACGGTTGGGGACTTTGATAGCGTATAGACTGGAGCTCGAACTCGCAGGTAGTTTTTGCGGTGTTACAGGAGGTGTCATCATCATGGTAGGGCTGGGTTGGCTGGGCTGTGGATTTGCTGGCTTCGCCAGATAGACATCTGACCATAGGCCCGAACCAAGCAGCTTTGCGCGATCAAGCTCGTAATCCAGTCTGGAGAAATCATATTCCAAGATCTCTGAGTCGGGCTTGTCGTGACTTTCATTGTCGACTCCAGACTTCTGAGGCGTCGAAGGTGGTGTTAGCTCGCTTGTTGACAGCTTCGTCCCAGAATCATCCCCTCGAAATCCGAAAGCATGGTCTGGCGCGTTCCGTGAATGCGATTCATTTGTATTTGAATGGTTGTCAGTTGGCAAGGTCAGCCTAGTCAAGTTTGCAGTCATGGATTGGTGTCGCGAGCGCGGTCGTGATCTGTGTTCCTCGAATCCAGGAGCTATATTCTCAGACTCGCTATATGTTCGCAGAGGCAAGGGCCTTCCCTGAGCATAAGGATCCCTGAGAGCCAGTACCGCCGGGTTCGCCATGTCGAAGTGGCGTCTGTGACCTTATCGTATTGAACCGCTGAGATGCAGAAATATTTCGCGTGCAGCCGTCGTTATCTCGCTATCGCAGACACGCTTTCCGAATCGAGATTCACGGTGAAAGTTGAGTGTATCACACACGAGCTGGTGAAGAGGGAAAGTGCAGATTTCCACAAGCAAAAACCAGCAAAGATCAAATCGTCAGCGATAAAAATGAGGTCACAGACACCTCAAGCTCCCCTCTTGAAGAACTAAAGACATGGAAGTACCAGGGTTGCCAGGCCGGTATAGCTGAGCCAGTCAGCCGGAGCCTTGTCCGCGGCGCTATAGTTCGCGAGGCGGACCTTTTGGCAGTCTGACCACTGGATTCCGTAATTTGTTTCTCCGCAAGCGAAGTGAGCGCAGACTGAACGAATTACTGTGAAAAAGGAGAAACGGGCAATTAGAGAGATGAGAAGACTTACGAACGCCAAAACGGGTGTTCTAGATTTACGGAGTGTGGCCGGCTCGTCACATACCTGCTGTGCTCCTCTGCCACACAACGTGCAAAGAAGGATTGGCTGTCATTGCCTGCGGCTGGCGGGCGCATATTGATAGTCTTTCCATCACGTGGAAGATCGTCTCTTTGTTCTCAGACTGTGATTATATGGCGAGCCCTATGACACCTCACATTTTCTGCATTCTGCCTATCGCAAAGCATCGGCGGGCAAGAATTTGCCAGTGGCAGTGGATCGCCAACACGGCACCGATCAAAGGCTCGAAGTGTCGCTCCAACAAGAGCCAATGGTAGGTGCACGGTTGCAAGCCTATCTGGAAGTTTGGTTAGAGTTACCGTAGCGCCTGATAATTACCGGCTAGTTCCATTGGAATATTTTTGAAGTCAGCTGGACGTCTGCTACTCCCTGTGCTCCAGATGGACATTGAACTCCGTAGTATCGGATCCAGTGCGTCGGCGACAACAGCAGCAGCAGCAGCAGCAGCAGCAGCAATTACACTATTCTCAGTGGTTTCCTTAAAGTCGTAAATCTGAGAGAATCATTGACAGCGAGACAGCTGTAAGGTATTAAAATGAAGCAGCCATTGTCCGTACAGTTCCAATATATGCTACACTAGCTTGTAAGGTATCCTCGTACACAAGCCATAAAAAGATCGAAAAGTTCCTGAGCCTACTACTCCGCCGGCCAACGCATATGGTAATTCAAGACTTTTTTGCGGCCAGCGCTAATCATCGCGGACAATGGTTCCATATTGCGCTGTACCGTTGTAACCGTTGCCTTTTTTCTCTTCCATCATAGAGAAGCCTCGAGGAGGGGACCCCCGAGGCCGCGTCTGCAAACACCAATCTGCGATATCAGATTTAGGCGTTCTCGGGACGCAGAGAGCGGACGGCCTTGCCGGCGCGCCAGATCTCGAGGTTGCGGATCTCCTCCATCTCCTTCTCGAAAGCCTGGCGGTAGTCGGGGCGGCCAGCGTAGTCGAGGGTGCGCTGAGTCTCGGTGCCGTTACGGGTGGACTCGTAGAGCTCCTCGAAGAGGGGCTTGAGGTTCTCCTTGAAGCGCTTGGACCAGTCGATGGCACCGCGGCGGGCGGTGGTGGAGCAGGCCTCGTACATGTAGTCCATGCCGTTCTTGCCGATCAGAGGGTAGAGGGACTGGGTGGCCTCCTCGACAGTCTCGTTGAAAGCCTCGCTGGGGGTGTGGCCGTTCTCGCGGAGGACCTCGTACTGAGCGAGGAACATACCGTGGATACCGCCCATCAGGCAGCCACGCTCACCGTAAAGGTCAGAGTAGACCTCCTTCTCGAAGGTGGTCTCGTAGAGGTAGCCGGAGCCGACGGCAACACCCATGGCGACGGCCTTCTCGAGGGCCTTGCCGGTGACGTCCTGGTAGACGGCGACGGAGCTGTTGATACCACGGCCCTCCTTGAAAAGAGAGCGAACGGTGCGGCCAGAGCCCTTGGGGGCGACGAGGATGACGTCGACGTCAGAGGGAACCTCGACGTTGGTGCGGTCCTTGAAGACGGGGGAGAAACCGTGGGAGAAGTAGAGGGTCTGTAATACGTGTTAGAGAACAAGTTGATAAGTTTGGGATATGCGCTTGCTTCTTACCTTGCCCTTGGTGATCATGGGCTTCAGGCGGGACCAGGTCTCCTTCTGGGCGGCATCACTGAGGAGGTTCATGACAATGGAACCCTTCTGGACAGCCTCGTCAACCTCGAAAAGGTTGACGCCGGGCTGCCAGCCATCCTGGACGGCCTCCTTCCAGCTAGCGCCGTCCTTGCGGACACCGACAATGACGTTCAGGCCGTTGTCGCGGAGGTTGAGGCCCTGGCCGTGGCCCTGGGAGCCGTAGCCAATGAGGGCGAGGGTGTCGTTCTTGAAGTACTCCTGATGAATTGTTAGCGGATTTCTTTCGCGTAGATGCCAATGGTGTGTTTTTGACTTACAAGAAGCTTCTCACGGGGCCAGTCGGCGCGCTCTGTCGCAATCTGTCAGCCATTGGATTCTTTCACCCGCGCATTTCGCTCCAATGCATACCGTAGACATCCTCCTTGTGGCCGGCGAAGTCGACGGTCTTGACACCGCGCTGCTGGACGAAAGGAGCGGCGGCCTTGGGGGCCTGGGCGAGAGCAGGCCTGGCGGCGGCGTTGACGGCGGAGACGAAAGTCCTCTGCTGGACGGCCGGGGCCTTGACGGTCTGTCTCAGGGAGCTGCGGAGAGCTCTGCTGGCGGTGCGGGAAGCCATTTCTGGGATGTGTAGAGGGGAGATGGATGAGGATGGATGGGAGGAAGAGGTGGTTTCGAATGTGAGCAATGGCAGGAGAGGTAAAGGTGAGCTTTTCTCCAGACTCAGAAAGTCCGAGGCCGGCGCCGCGGCGCGCTTGGACGCATTGGTTGTCCAGCGAGACCGGCCACACTAAGAAGAAAGTCTGGAGTGCGGTCAGTCATCTGGCCAGTCATCCGCCCTGATAGCTGCAACAACACCTGTGACTACCAGACATTTTTTTCTCGGTCTACTCTGCTCTGCGAAGAACTGCGGAAAGTCTTGTTCCGAACACGGCGAATGTCTGGATGACTCGTAAATGGTCTGCTCTAGCGCTGGATATACACATGAAAAGGTTGTTCACCAGGAAGTGTACCATGGACTGTTCTGAGGCCGACGACAACATCGCTTGTCCAAGCTTACGCTGCTGACCCAGGCGGTATGCTGGCAGTAGTGTGCTTTGCTGATGAAAATCACGTGATCAACCGCTTCACTTACCAGTCGTTCTTGCCTTACGAACCTTAAGTGGACTTTGCTTACTGCACCAAACTGTTGGGTCGCTTGGTGCTATACAGTCTCTCTCACGCTCACACGAACATCCAAGTGTGTACTTTACGCGCATACAACCGGCGTTCGTCTATCTCTTAAGGGTCCGATACCGAAGAGTCTAGTGGAGAAGTGGATTCTTTGGAGACTGTGCGTCGGGGCGGCCTCGGCGTGTGCACTTGCTCCTCTGGGGATTTTGGCTGCTGACGTACAACCTGTTGTAGAAGGCAGCCTGGGCTCCAATGGCCTGATACTCAACAATCCAAGGAGTCAGTCTGATCTGGAGTCGGTCATTCTTGCACTTCATTGCTCCATCCAACACACATCAAGCTTCGATTGATTCAAGAAGACTGATGGTGACCTCGGAAAATACCTGCCTCCAGCTTGTCGATGGAGAGGGCTACGCCCTTACTCGTTTCCTTTGAAGGATTGAAGAATCCAAGCTTACGAGCAGGATGACACTAGTGCACGATCGTTTCTACAACAGGTTTTTTTGCTGACAGAATTGCCTGATCTTGACATCGTTACTTTGCTTCTATACTGCGCTGGCACGCTACATGCTGAGACTGACCGTATAACAAGCTGGAGAAAAAACTTCCAGACGCCACTTTCTCCCTCTTGAGAACAACCAGATTCCGTTAGGCTGTCTGGTCGGTCGGTGATCTTATCATGAAGGGTGAAGGCTAGGAAACGTCCCGAAAATGTTTCAGAGGATGCTCCAGAGCAAAGGTCGGAAGATGGCGCGGAGGAAGCACCAGCGTATAGCGCAGAAGCTGCGCCTGGAGAAACCTTGAGCAGCGATGTGAAGAAACATCACAGAACGAAGAAGCTTCATCGAAAGGAAAAGGCAAGCAAGCTGTCAACAACGTCGAAGCTCCTCCCACTTATTCAGAAGCGGCTTCATCATCCAAACCCGTAATTCACCACTTCATACGACGCCATACCTGGAGCTCGAGCGTCTTCGTTCAATCAGATGGTGTTGATCGGTATTGCTTTTCACCAGGCAAAGACTCGCAAATTTGGATCTATGCTGGTGCTTCGACGAAAAATACGCCGTTGGGGTACTTGACGTTCCCCTTCTCACACAACGCTTTTCGACTTTACTTCGGAGCCGGCGAAGAAGGTAAAGCAGGGCCTTCTGGTAGAGATGCAAACGGCTTTGCTTTCAGCGATGTCAAAGCCCGCGTGGGCTATCCGCACCCAAGCAGCTTCTCGTTCAAGAGCGATGTTTCCGGTTTCATGCGAGAATATGAATGGCGGAACAGGAATCCTTCCAAAGATGTCACACCGATTGTTTACGACTTGTCTGCTGGTGGAATTGAGACTATTGCGGTTTTGACGGTGAACAGGAAGGGTAAGGGGGTTACGAACGTTCGGTGGCAGGAATCGCCCCGGAACGAGCTTGAGCAGGCTCTTATCATCATGTCGGCAATTGGAGTTATCACTCGCTCTTGGAAGAAGGGATCATATCGCTCTAGCGACTTGCCTGAGAGCCATAGGTGGTTTACTTTTTGGTGGATGGCTGCTCTTTCGGC
Source organism: Cladosporium sp. IMV 00045 (assembly GCA_001931905.2). Classification (NCBI taxonomy): domain Eukaryota; kingdom Fungi; phylum Ascomycota; class Dothideomycetes; order Cladosporiales; family Cladosporiaceae; genus Cladosporium; species Cladosporium sp. IMV 00045. The sequence goes on along the minus strand of MSJI02000953.1, from coordinate 39,582 downwards.
GAGTATGTGATTTTTGTGTCAAGCTGCACGGTAGCCTCATGTCTGCCGTTGTTTGCATGCGCCGGGAGTTTATATTCAACCCTTTGCTCAGAGAAAAGCAGTCGAGCTCGACCTACTCGGTACGAGCTTTGATTACTACTCGATTTTTCTCAGCAATGTTTCCCAAGCAAATTGGGGAACATTATGCTTTTCGATCCGTCGACAATCAGTGAGCGAATCGGAAATCCAACCTCTTATTCCCCTCATCCGTTGTCGTCTCCAAGTACTCAGCCTTCTGCTCCGCGCTCATTGCGTTCCAGCGCTTTTCCCTCGACCTGTTTCTCAGGATATAGTATATTTTCGCGAACACAAACAGCGAAATAGCAAGGAGGTTGATTCCGATCAGCACGCTATTTCCGCGGAGGTAACGCGGTTTGTCATCCTCGCGATAGATGTTCGCTCCGATGACACTGCCCAGCTGCACGGACATGTTGTAGCATGCAGCGGAGACGGATCGATTACGAACACCGCCAGAGTTGCGGGAGGCGAGGGCGACGAGGATTGCGTGGCAGTATGGGTAGCTTAGCAGGACCGTGAGGAGGGCAAATGTGCCCCAGTTGTCTGTTGATGCTCCTGCCCAGGTGCGCAGAGCGATGATGCATGGCAGTACCCTGTTAGGTGTTAGCTCCATTGAAGCAGTCTTTGGAGATTTTCCCTTACCAGATGTCTTGGACCATTCCGATGAGCAAGCGCTCGCCGAACCTTTCGCTCAGCCAGGTGAGTAGTAGTAAGTTGAGAATTGCTACACTCTGCGAGGGAATGACTAGCAAGTTGGTGTGGAACTGGTGGAAGTTGTGTCAGTTTTAGATTCTTCAAGTAGTTTCAGGCCTGGCATACCGTGCTGAATCCGAGTTGTCTCAAGGAAAGTGTGAGGTAAGTCTGTACGGTATTCATTGGGATGAAGCAGGTCAGACCGAGGGCATAGATCTGCGAGAGGTGTCAGCAGGAGTTTTTGCAACATGTGGAATCCTCTGACGCACAGGCAATAGGTCGTAATCACTGAGTGATTTCAGGAGTTTCATCGGCGTGATCCCTTTGCGATTGTTCATATCCCCTTTCGTTGGATCATCCCGGAGCACCCTGTTGACGACGATACCGACTTCTCGATCATTGAACCACCCATTGGGCCGAAACCACGTCTTCGTGGCAACTGCTGATGAAGGCATGAGGAAGATGGCTGAGACTCCCACGGCTAACGTGATGAGGCCTTCAATCAGGAAAAGCCTATAATCTATCAGCATCTGAGCAAATCAAGAACCCTTCGACTCTTACCATCTCCAACCCGCAAGACCGTGAACACCTCTCATGTGAAGCAGGCCAAAGGCGAGAATAGCAGTAATGATCTGCGTTCCATCCAGAGCGGTCCAGAAGAACGAGAGACGGATGGGCAGCTCTTTGCTCGTGTAAAAATATGACAGCCAAAGAATCAAGTCCGGGATGAACCCTCCTTCGAGCATACCGATGAGAGCTCGACAGGCGAAGAATGACCCTTTGCCTGACAAGGCAGCTTGCGAAGCTGCCACGATCGACCAAGCGATCATTTGCACTAATGTCGTCTCAGTTAGCCCATCATTTCAAAATATCAAGGATCTCAAGGGGCTTACTAGGAATCCATCTATCCGGGCCAAGCTTCTTCGAAATCAACTGGCTTGGAATCTCTGCCAGCAGGAATGAAACTCGAAAGATAGTATTGCCTGCAAGAGTTAGCGAGGTTAATGCCATGTCGTGTGTTGTGCGGCGTACCGGTATTGTAATCATCGGTTGTCAAGCCCAGGTCGTTAAGCAAATTGTCACTAACGGCCTGCGCCAGGTTGCCTCTGTCCACTTGCAAAGCAAAGAATGCGAAACAAGCAAAGGCGCATACACGGACGTCTAGCTTCCTGACAAGCCTCTTCTCCTCGGCAGGTGTCCATTCCAACTCCGGGTCGAATGCATCTCGACACTCGTAGTTGGCATTCTCATACAGCTCTTTGTAGTATTTGGCGACATTGGGGTCGGAGAAAGGATTCTTCTCATCAATGATCGACTCAGGTGGTGTGGATCCATCATGACTACTGGTGTCGTGTGTGAAGTCGGTCTTCACATCGTCTCTCGGATGGATGCCAGCAACGGTTGGCTCGACTGCTTGGGCGACGGTGGTGGTGACGGCCGGTTTTGCCGCGGAGATGTCTTTGAAGGACGCCATGAGGTGTGAACGAGGCTAGACTAATTGAGTCGCGAGCATGCCATGACCCGGGAAGTGCTTGTCTTCATGGTTTACATAGGCATCTTCATGCTTGTGTGGCGCTCTGTCGCGATGGTGCAAGATGCGCTAATGTGTCTCGTTTGCGTGACAACCTTGTAGCGGGAGATAAGGACAGAGAGGTGCGAAGGGGATAATGTGGATTAAAGCACGCAATATGCCATCACTGTTTATTGAATGGGGCCTCGTTCGTATATCACGGCTTCCGGCAAGTATGTATAGGCGGTCGGCTTAACGAGTGTTTGCTGGAGAGAGCTGAGTGTCCTTACATTGATTATTCTCAGAGTGTCTTCGCTCTTTGAAAGACGAGTGACGCTCTCGGCATATTGGAAGCATCGTTTGATGTCGGGAGAGCCACTTTCTTGCCGTCACTTGCTCTGATACCCGCGACAGAGACCGTCGCGTGAGCTTATGGCGTGATTCTGAACACCAATGTTAGCATTCAGATTACAGCAGTAATGTTCCAATCACAGAAGAGGTTTCGTCTACATAGCTTTCATGTCACCCATCTTGTGTCATGTACGTGGCTGATTGCGACTTGAATTGCAGGACCGAAGAAGGAAGCTGTGAAGCAGTCAATATAGCTTCGCAAGCACGCCATTACAGATTGAAAGTCGTTCAGATCAGGGCTATAAAGTTGCAATTGACCATATCGATACATTAATTGATTATGATTAAGTAGTGTTAAAGAACCGACTTGATCACTCGTCGGATTTTTTGGTTTTTCTTCAAGTCTTGAGAACGCGAAGACTCCTTGAGTGACTTCTCTGAAAGCGATTATCGTCATTGATCAAACGTTTCGAATCTTCTTTTCGCCTTACAAATGTCGACTACCACCATCCAAGCACCAGAGTTCAGTACCGAGACTGTGAAGTCTAGCAGCTCACAGCACAAAGAGCCGCTTCAGCTTCAAGGTGCTCTCGATCAGTTTGAATCGTTCGATGTGACTCCAATTATCGGAAAGGAATTTCCCACGGCCAATCTGAAGGATTGGTTGGAGGCTCCTCACTCTGACGAGCTGTTGAAGGATCTTGCCATCACTGGTTAGAATGCGCTCAAGTCTAGATTTGTGTTGCTTTGCTAATAAATATCAGTGTCCCAGCGTGGCGTCGTCTTCTTCCGCAAACAAGATGACCTCGACAATGATCTCCAGAAGAAATTGGCACAGCGTTTGGGCGAGCTCTCCGGCAAGCCCAGTACTTCCAAGCTTCACATTCATCCTGTCTCCAACAGTGGTCGCACTCTTGGCGGCAAAGATGATGAGATCTCTGTGATCAGCTCTGAGCAAGCCAAGAAGCTGTATGCCGAACGCTTTGCCAGAGACAAGAAGCAAAGCAGCAAGGAGGGCTGGCACAGTGACATCACTTTTGAGCCCATTCCAAGCGACTACGCCATCCTTCGATTGACCGAGCTGCCGAAGACCGGCGGTGACACGCTTTGGGCGTCAGGTTACGAGGTCTATGATCGCTTGTCGCCCGCATACCAGCAGTTTCTCGAAGGTCTTACTGGAACGTACGCCCAGCCGATCTTCAACGAGAGCGCGGAGAAGAACAACTTTCAGCTGTATAGTGACGAACGCGGTGCGCCAGAGAATGTCGGTACAGACCTGAAGGCCATTCACCCTGTGATCAGGACCAATCCGGTCACGGGATGGAAAAGCGTGTACGCCGTTGGGCACCATGCCAAGCGCATCAACGAGGTCACCCAGGCAGAGAGTGACCATCTCTTGAGTTGGTTCACCCAACTCATAGTCGAGAGTAAGTGCATATCCTATCCCTGCTCCAGATCGCATTTTTGCTAATGGCATATCAGACCACGATCTCCAAGTTCGACACAGATGGGCCAACCCGAATGATCTTGCCATCTGGGACAATCGCTCGGTGTATCACACTGCAACATATGATTATGATGGGCCCCGTACTGGTCAAAGGGCTGTTAGTCTGGGCGAGAGGCCGTATCTGGATCCACAAAGCGTTGGGAGACGAGAGGCTCTGGCTCAGCAAGCTCCTGAAGCTTCGTGAAAGGATTGAGGGTAGCATATATGGTGTCAGATGTCGAAATCTCAGTCTAATAATCTTAGCAAATAGGGCTTCCATTTGCGTCTTGATGTTCTGCTCAACATTTTGGAAATTGCTCATTGCAGACCTGGTAGTGAGAGCGCGACTCGGCGGATTCTTCTCGCCGCACAGGGTCACATCGTCGTCCAACATTTCTCGATCCCAATGAGTATCGCTTGATCTGTAAAACGATGTGATGTCTTGGCTCAAAAGTAGATGGAGCGGAGAAAACCAGAAGGAAGACGGCTACATGAAGGTAGGTTGATGTTGCGACTCAGACGGCACTTCAGCCGAAATGACGTGATTTCGCGTGCTTCTGCAACGACCAACTCCTTCTCATCTTCGACTGCATGCACACCTGAAGATGTTGACGCTCGGAAGAAGAGTGTTCACTTTTCAAGTGTGTGTGTGTGTGCCTCGGATAACTGGTGGTAGAGATGCCTTATCATATCAAGTCCTCCCTTTCACGATACCTGTTCAGCCACCTCGGCCGTTCGGCTATACCTATGCTAAGCACGACATCTACTAACGCTGCATGCATATGCAGCACGATAGTACTCAGTGGAGTAGCCGCAAATGAATTGCTTTGGTCGGACCATCTCTCACGTAGGGCCGAACGGCGAAAATCTTTTTCCTATATCTCACAGCCTAACATAATTGACTTTATCTCTTCGAGAGATTCTCGGACGCATCTCTACGCCCATTATTCGTCCTGATGTCGTTCAAATCTAACAGCATCGCCACGGTCGAAGAGCAAGATGATGAACAGTTATTCGGTACAGAGCGCACGAAGTTACTGGGCGATCAAGACCACTCCTCGCTCTACAGGACTCTAAGTGTATGTTCTACCAATGGAGACACGCCATTTTCACAAATGTTCTGACTCAGCCCTTTCCAGCGCCGCAGCGATGCCGAGTTTCTTCCACAAGACGACAGTGATGCAAAATATGGCGAATGCGAGCCCATCGAAGTCAGCAAGAAAAGTCCTTGGGCAACACTATCAGTCTTGCTCCTAGGATGCTTCATCTCCAATGCAGACGCTAGTTTGGTGCTCGCAACTTACGGCAAAGTAGCCTCTGATTTTGGCGACCTCGATTCAGGCTCATGGCTGCTCTCGTCCTACATCCTGGCCATGAGTGCTGTGCAGCCTGTTTATGGCAAGCTGAGCGACATCTACGGCCGCAAGCCAATGCTTCTCACCGCGTATACCTTGTTTGCTGTTGGTAATCTAGGTGCTGGGCTTGGTAGATCCTTGGGCGAGGTGATTGCATGGCGTGCTGTTCAAGGTGCTGGTGGAGCAGGTATGGGCTCGCTGGTCGCGATTATTATCATGGACATTGTGCCTATGCATGAAGTTGCTACCACGAGAAGCTATGTTAACATCCTGCAGACTACTGGCAGGACCTGTGGCGGCTTTCTCGGTGGTTGGTTGACGCAGGCCATGGGCTGGCGATGGTAATTCAGTTCTGCTCGTTTTTTGTTCTTTTTGCTGATTATGTGTATAGGGCTTTCTTGATCCAAGTGCCCCCTACTGCTGCCGCGATTGTGATGGTTGCGCTTGCACTCAGACTTCCGAGCCCACAACGTAGCACCGGATCTCAATCAACCTGGAGCAGACTCAAGCGCATCGACTTCACTGGTGCTCTTTTCTTGAGTACCGCCATCTATGTCTTTGTCTTGTCCTCGATCTTGGTGGCAGTCGGATCCCTTGGGCTTCACACTGGATTTTCGTGCTTCTCGGTGGCGCTGTGGCTTCGACGGTGATCTTTGTCATTGCATCAAAGCGCGCACCTGAACCTATCTTTCCTCTGAGACTCCTCACCCATTCTGCCGTGGTCATGAATTATCTCGTCATCCTCTTCCAGACGACGTCACAGAACGCCCTCATGGTGACAGTTCCCTTGTATTTCCAAGCCACTGCTGCCGCAACCACATCGCAAGCCGGAGCTCACCTTATTCCAGCGTTCGCTGGCAACACGCTGGGAGGTCTTTTCGCAGGCTTTTGGATCAAGCGTAGCGGCCGCTTCAAGACGTTGACTGTCTTGTCGCCAGTTATAGGAACTTTGTGCATGGTTACCCTCTGGCTGACATGGGACGGTAATACTTCTCCATGGCTTTCGCTTCTGATCTTTCCCGGTGGACTTGCGATGGGTGTTTTGTCGAGCTCAGCATTTGTCGGTCTTGCAGCTGGAGTGGATGAAGAGGATTTTGCCGTCACAACTTCGGGCATGTTCTTAGCCTTCAACACTGGGATGATTGCGGGTGTCAGTAGCGGTAGCGCCGTCTTCCAAGACATGTTGAGAGTAAGCTTGGGGAGAGTTCTGGGCGGTGTTGTTGGTGGTGAGGAGGTGAGATCGGAACGTTTGTTGTATGGAAGAATGAAATGCTTATACATAAACACAGATTATGCGGCGCGCTCTCGCAGACATCAGCTACATGCAAACTGCCGAGAAGGCGATTCGCAGTATGCTCGTTCCAGCATATGTTCAAGCCTTCCACTCTGTCAATGGTACGTATATTCTCCAAGCGAACTGGGCAACCGATGAACATGTCTAACCATGCGAGCAGCATTTAGCTTTGTTTGCTCAACGATCGCCATTGGCCTTGCTATCCGTACTAATGGTGGAAGAATCGATGGAGAGAAAAAGTAGTGGAAGACGTTTTTGACAGTGGTGGAGTCTCACAGCGTGTGGCATGGCTGAGTCCATCAATAGAGGCCTCATGTCATGTTTCCACAGGAATTGAGGCGTAAGTGCAGCAGTTCCGGAATGCGCGTGTTCTTTATCATGGTATACTCCGCATGGCGGCATCGCCAGCCACCGAGGCCCTCAAAAACTCGGTCCGTAGACATTGTTGCATTGTTCTCGAAACGCCCAGTCGCTCATGCTATGCCAGGCTGCTTTTCGACGCTCAGCTTTCCTTGCCTTCAAAATCATACCTGGTCCAATACTGAGGTTGCCAGTTTAGCACGTCCTCTCCATTCTTCCGTGCCACCTCCATTTCTTCTGCTTGCCATTTCTTATCTTCCGCCGCCCGCCACGGCCTGATACTGACATGCCGACCTTTCTGACCTGCCATCCTCGCCATGCGTTGCCACCGAGGAATCACGTCCAGGGATGAGCTGGGCATCAGAACAATGCACACTTCCGTATCAGGAGAAATGTAGTCCAGATGGTTCTTTTCCGCAATGAGAAGGATTCTTGTGACTGCCTCAGGGCGCATCCAGTCCTCCATTAAAGTCTGTTTGTCGGCTACAGAGGTTCCTTCATGCAGGGCAGCAAGCATTTGCTCGGTTTGCTCTTCTCCCCACATCTTGAGCAGACTTGTGTGCAATATCTGCTGGAGGTTCTCACAATCTGCCTGATCGTTCAAGAGTATTGCCACCTTCGAAAAACGAGACAAGCCGTAACACCCAACGCGGAAATGGTGCTCTGCGAACATTTGCTGCAGTATGTGCAAGACGATGCTTGCAGGAGAGTCAGAATGCTTCTGTAGCATCAAGATGTTCGGCCTTGACATGGCTTCCAGATTGCGTAGCATGAAACCTTCTCTGTCATTTTCGTCTGCTTCCTGCGGGTCGATGATAGTGTTGGTCGGCTCGCTTGAAAAGACTTCACAGTTTTCCTTGTGTGTAGGCCATGCCGCTTTTTGGCAGTCTCGCGAGCAGTATCTGTCGACTTTGCATTTCACGCATCGTGACTTGCCAGGGTTGGAACAAACGGTATCATTGCCGCAGAGTCTGCCTGGACCGTCGGGGATGTTGAAGGCGTTTGCGGTGAGGAACATGGCGGGTTTGCTGAGCGAAATTGCGCCAGGCTTCTCGAATGCGTATGCGGGATCCATGTTGAAGACCTTTGAGAGTACTGTATCTTTGTCGTATATCGTTGAAGCTCGTGAGCGCTACAAAACACGTCTGGAAAAGACTGAAGTCGACGTTCGTGGTTTTTGAATCGACGTGGGGTCGAGCGTCACTTCTCTTTCCTCCCTCTTCACATCCAAACTTCACTTTTACCATCATCTAAACCCATATGTCTATTCCATCGTATCTTGTGTCGTTTGGGATCGATGAGACTCTCTGTCGAATTATTTGTTGTGCATTTTACGATGGCTCAAAACCACGACTCGAAGGCCAGCCTGCTAAGCCTGCCGTCTGAGATTAGGACAGCAATCCTCGAATACGTTCTCGAAGACAACTTTCACGCAACTGGCCTCATACGTGATGGAGCTGTGCTCTTGTAGTAGACCATGAATACAGTGCCGCGGATAAATTAGCGCCTCTCCTGGTGTGTAAACAGCTATATCTGGACGGCAACCTCTTAGCTCTTCGGTCTTCTCACTTCCTCGTCACGAATCTCTACATCAGCGTCCCCGAGCGCTTACTCGGTTGCAACCGAAGCAGCTGGAAGCATTGCGATCTATCGCTCTGATAGCAGACGGCCGCCATATGCGCGCATTGAAGCTCTGGGGCCAGCATCCATGGAGCTGTGAGGCACTCAAACTGGACACATTGACGATTGTTTTGCATCAATCAAGACAGCACTACTTATTCGATTTCACCCTTGATGTGACCAAACTGCTACGGAGCCTCCAGGGCGTTCGACGCATCATGTTTGTGCGCAACCACGCTTGTGTGAAAGGTGCTTTCAAAACATGGTACAATCGCCTAGTTGGCCTCATCTTGAAGACAGACCATCACGAGCGATACGACGTGCAGCCTGCGAATCTGGAACAGACCTGGTGGACATGGACTTTTGATGATACGGCAGAGACTTTCTGCCTCGAGGCCCGCCCTTGCAAGCCCTTGGTTGAAGAGGAAACATACATGCAGCAGATCAAACCGCTCATGGAGCAGCTCATGCTAAGCATTGAAAGTGAAGAATGGAATCCTGACCCTCGCGTGAGAAACGGTACTTAAACTGGATATCTACGGATGGAAACTCAAATCATCGGTGTCGCAGCGCCATCGCCCCTCTGGTCACTGCCTGCGCTCCACATGCCCTTGCCATCGACAGGGTCGACGTGCCACCTGATAAGCTGTCCACGTCCGAAAAGCTTCCTCTCGCTGCCAGTCAACACTTCCACTTTGTGGCCAAGCTTCCTCAGGCCCTCGACTGTGCTCTCGGGCATACCTTCTTCGAGGTACACGGCCTTATCAAAGACATCGCCAGCTTCTGGCATACCGGCTCCAATGCATACTCTGGGCGCGTCAAGTGCGGCCTGAGGGGTAAGGTTGAAAATCAGCTGGTTGAGGAGGACCTGCACATGGCCTTGTGGCTGCATGAAGCCACCCATGACGCCGTACACACTGTGCAGACTCTGGTCGCTTACGTTCGTCACCAATGCGGGAATGATCGTGTGGTAAGGCCTTTTGCCGGGTGCGAGCAAGTTCGGGTGGTTGTCTGGGCCAAGTGTGAAATTTGCGCCACGGTTCTGGAGGGTGAAACCGCAGCCCTTGGGGATGATACATGTACCGAAGCCGCCATAGTTACTGTTGATGAAGCTGATACCGTTGCCTTCGCTGTCTGTCGCGGCAAAGTAAACAGTGTCACTGTGCTGGTGTGCGGGAGATCCGTGGTCAATCAGATCGCTCGCCTGGCTGGGGCTGAAAAGCTTTGCGCGTTCTGCGAGGTAGGAAGGATCGAGGAGACCTTTAGTTGGAACCTTTGAGACCTTAGGGTCTGCAATAAACCAGTTTGCATCCGCAAACGAAATACGGAGAACCTCGATCACCGCGTGCAAGTATGCAGCCGAGTTGTGGTCTTCTGGCTTGAACCGGGGAACCTGGCCTGCGTCTTCCAGCTGCTGCAAGATACCGAGGGCCATCAACGCAACAATGCCTTGGCCGTTCGGAGGATGTTCCCAGATCTCGACGCCTTGAGAAGACTTATCATGCATGTGTTGTCCATGGAGCTTGTTCGCATTCTGGCCACGAAACTTCAGACTGATTGGTTCGGTATCCTCACTTCCAAGATCTGCATGTTGCTTGAGATCTTCCAAAGTCAAGTGTCCACCAAGGTCTTGCACAACCTTGACCAGCTCTTCGGCAATGCGACCAGTATAGAAACCCTCTTTGCCGTGCTTGCCCAGCGTTCTGAAAGTGTTGGCCAGAGTCGGGTTCTTCATCAGCTCACCTGCTTTAGGTGGTCTGCAACCATCTTTTCCTGAGGGATCTTTCTTGAGAATCTCTGCGCCGTTTGGAGAGGCACGACGGATCAGATCTTCAGAGTTTGCCCAAAGTGTAGCCGAAATCTCACTGACGGGGAAACCCTCCTCACCCAACCTCGCTGCAGGCTCGAGGACTTCCTCAAGAGTGACCTTGCCGCTTCCGAACCTCTGCACGGTATCCGCCCAGCCTGCCGCCGCTCCAGGCACAGTGACCGCTTGCACGCTATCCATCGGGATCTTGCCCGCCTCGCCGTCCTTCAAATTCAAGCTCTTGCGCACCGCTTCAAGCGTGCATTTTGTTCCTGCTCTTCCACTGCCGTTGAGCGAGCTCACTTTCTTCGTCTTCGCATCGTAGAACAAACAGAACATGTCACCACCAATGCCAGTGTTTCCGGGCTCAGTGATATTGAGCCCAGCCGCGACTGCGACGGCGGCATCAGCGCAGTTGCCGCCTTTGTTGAGGATTTCGAGACCGCAGGCATTGGCCAAAGGTTGTGTGGAAGAGACGATGCCTTTCGCTGAGTGAACGGTGGAGCGTCTTGAAGGGAAGTATGAGAATTGATAGTCGGTCGGGAAGACCGATGAGGAGTGGAGAGGCATGATTCGTGGTATGCGCTATGCGCCAAAGTTTCGCGATGTAATTGAGGTACTTCTGAGATCTTGTTCAGGGTAGAACCACAGGCCTTTATAGTACTGTGACTTATCAACGTATCTTATCTCGTAGGGAGAAAATGGTGAGATAGGGTATGGAGCGGAGGATGTATAGAGAAGGCGGCGCAGCAAACACGAGCGGGTATTGCGGGCGCAGCATTTACCTTGGTATCTTTCGAGGCTTTGGACATCCGTTACGTACAAGGATTGAATTCACTGCTTTGAACATGAGGGGTTGTGTTTGGCAATCATCAGTAGCATCATCTTCAGGATCTCCACTCTGACACCATGCCACCTGCCTTTCCTGTTCGCCGAAGTCGGCGGGCCTCGGCAAATGAAATGATGAGCTACATCACTACAACTGAGACATCACATTGCTCAGCTCGTCCCTGTAGTCTGTATGACCTTCCTCTTTCTCTGATTGTTGGTAGACAGAAAGCTTATAGGTATCAACTGTTGAACTTGGCATACTGGACTGACTCGAGATACTCTGCATGTGAAGCTAGCATATTGGGAGTGAAATACAGATATGAATAGAATCAGCATCGAGCAATACTGCGAGACAACCGACAACAATCTACTGGATGTTCTGTGCATAATGTGATGCATCAGCAACCGCCAATGGTTCGAATTGCCAAGACGGATCATCAGGCGCATTGCGATAATCTGTCACCAACTTATCCCAGAACATCCAGTCCGATGAATCAAAGGTGAAGTCGTTTTCCAACCCAAGGTCCATGCCACTTGCACTTTGGTCTAACGCATTCGGATCACTACCGGGCGAGGGATCTGATGATGCGCCGTATCCCGTGCTTCCGGTTGCGGATGCACTGCGTGCTGCTTGCCTTCGACGCTTCTCTTCGCTCCGAGCTTCGAGAACTCGAAGTGCTTGAATGAAGTCCGGCTCTCCATTGGAAGCGAAGACTGGGGGATTTGCATCCCAAGCTTTTAGGGTGAGACGCCCGACGGCAGCGTTGAGCATGCGGTTCTTCTCAAGTATCTCACTGTGATTGCCGTAGACCTCCTGTATCCGACGCCACGCGCATCCAGCTCTTGCCTAGGGAGCAGGCCCGGTTTTGTCATGCTTACTAGCATACAGTTCAGGGCATCCCACTGGAAGAATGCCTTGATGTGCCACATGAAACGCTTCAAACTGGGGTTGGCATGTGCTGCGCTGTCTGTGTCAATGATTTTCGTAGCAATGGCGCAGACTTCTCGCCGCTCTTCGTTGCTAGCCGTGTTGTTCTGCAGGCCAGGCAATTTTATGCGAAGGCGAGCTGCGTTGATTGCCGACCGTGCCATGCAGAGTAATAGTGTGTGTAGCGGGTTCAAGATATCGCAATAGCGGAGATATTTCGACTCGATCATGTTTTCCATCTCGTCGATCAAGGACGTCTTCGAGCTGTCGACTCCTTGCCATGAGAATGATTTTTGGAGTGGTGGTGGTTTTTGGCCGTCCGCTGACTTCATATACAGAGCGCCAATCTCGCTTCGAGCCAGGCAGAAGATCATTTCGGAGGCTCCTTTGATCTCCTCGGGTTGGGTGGTCATACCAGGCCAAAGTTGATCGTCATTGAGACTCAAAGGCTGCTTCACATCCCACGAGCCTGGATCGACTGTTATACCGGTCCCCGATATTTGACTAGCGTAACCGTCCAGTGGTAGGACCTGATAGAAGAGGCGTCTTCGCATTTCCGAGTCAAAAGGCGGCAGGCCAAGTGCCTCGCCATCTCGATGTATCCCGATGCGTTGAGCTATACGCACAGCGGTACCAGTCAGCTGCCAAAAAGTATGAGGATCATGCGAATGTCGCATAGATAGCAGATACAGCACAAAAGCTTGCAAGACCGGTAGCTGAGTCGTCTTCAGGAATGATGCATTGACAAATGCCTGTTTCAATGCGGCGGCATACCTCCCACGAAGGATGTCTCGTGGTTGTCCATAGTTTTGAAGGCATTCTTCATTGGTGGAGGATATGATCGCAAAATGGTACGCCGCGAAAAGGATGCACTCGTCTGCTTTGGACGCACATTGAGGGTTTGATGAAACGGTTTCAACCATCGATGCGACTGTGGGGATGTGCAAAACCTTGCATATAGGCTCGACGTTCCGAACATGCGTCTGCCACAGTATCCTTGCGTCTTCCGTGCTAGGATGAAACTCAAGAAGGCTCCTTGTGGTCCCCAGGAAGGCAGCAGAGAAAGGATCGCCCAGTACCAATTGTTGGCCGAATGCAGCCGCTGGAGCAGCGTCATAGTCGTCCTCGTCCTCATCATTAGCGATGCGTGTCATCTCTTCTTCTCCAAGGTTACGCCAGAGGCTACTATTGATATACCGGGTGGTACCATGACCAGATAAGAGCCTGCCAACCCGCTTAGGCTCTTGATCTTGAGCGCTCTGTTGTACAGACTTGGTATTCTCGGCTGTAACAGAGGTATTGTCGCTAGGACTTTCTGTGAGTAAGCCGTGCTGCTGCAAGATCCGTTCGTAATAGGCCAGTCTTTCGTTGATGTCGCCACTCAGTTTCCGCTTACGTTTGCGAGGCGGAGGTGCCTGGTAAGTGCATTCCAGCTTGGCCTTCGAGCAGGTCGAGCAGATGGGAGTCAATTTGTCGCATTTAACTTTTCTACGCGTACACGTTTGACAGGTATATGACATGCTGTCTGCCTTGTTCGAAGTGGTTTGGCTTTCTGAAGTCGATTTCACGGGTGCAGGGGCAATTGCGATTGGCCTGTCCGGAGGATGAGTGTCTCCCATGGTCATCGTATGGCTCCTAGGCTGTGGCACGTTCAGCCAGATCCAGATCTCCGATTCATGCAAGCTTTGTAAGAGGATCTTGCACAAGTCATGGGTTTCTGTGAGTGTCTGGAGTTGATGGTGGTGTATCTCTAGATGCGAGCTGAGTGAAGGTCAAGTCAGCAACCGACGAGGCTTAACCGCGATAAGCTCTCCGGGATAACGGGCCGAATGCCTGTTTGATGGGTCCTCTTCTTCGATTGGAGACTCCACAGGTTTAATGGTAAGAACATTTCCTCCTACCTTCTACAGCTAAAGATGACATGCGATGCACATTCGATTGTTGATTAGTCGTCTAATTTGTACTCGTCTGTTTTCGAAACAAACCTTACGTTACTGGCCAAGATTCCGTTCTTTTCGAACGCCGAGCTGGTTGCAAGGGTCCCATGTTAATGACGTCTTCAATAGCTGCCGAGCTCTACCTTTCCATCATGCACACATGCTGTAGAAGATACCCATATATCTCGTATCTTGCTTTCAACCATCGTTGAAAATGTACTCACTTCGTCAATTCGCCAGAAAAGCTCCCATCCAAGCTCGACGTATACCCAAGCCAGCCGCCAGCACCGTGAGACTCTTCTCGACGACTCCCATCCACCACGGCAAAGACAACAACATGTCCAAAGCCCCACCAAAGCATGAGATGGTGTACTTCCCCAAGCTCACCTCTGAAGTGAGGGCCTTTGGGCAGTTTCGAAAGGTCCTGCACACAGGTCTTTACAGCCAGGTCGTCACTATGGAGATTCCGGTTGGTGGCGACATTGGCGATGAAGTGCACACCGTGGATCAGGTCTTGATCTTCACCAGTGGCGAGGGAAAGGCTACCGTTGCCGGAAAGGATCAGGTAAGGCGAGCGTAGCACCGTTACTTACACCACGTTTGCTGATGTGCTTCTAGGATGTCAAAGCGTCAGACGTCGTCGTCGTTCCCGCCGGAACACAGCATCAATTCATCAATACATCCAACTCTCAGCCTCTGGAAGTGGTGACAATCTACAGTCCAGCGGAACACGACAGCCGCACGGTCCACAAGACCAAAGAGGAAGGAGACGAAGAAGAGGAGAATGGCAAAGATGAAGCACCAGAGTGGAGCCAGCAGAGCAAGACTCACAATGAGAAGCACGAGCTTGTCAAGGCTAGTGGCGGTCCGTATGGCAGTGGTGACGATGGGAGGCACGAGAAATCTTGAAGATGCAGTTGATACATATTGCAAGTGTAAATAGTGCAACATGTAGGAAATCGGAGACTTATCAATTGAACGGTAATTGGAGGGATTTTGTACACCGCAACAGTTTTAGTTGGGCAAACTACGTCCCACGGTCGTTTTACAATCTCGAGGCCCCATTAGAAAGGTGTTTTTTGTCAGGTTTGCCGGATGAATGTGGTAAATGCGGCCAAACCTCTGAAGCATGAATCGGTGTGGTTGATCGACAGGCCTCGAATTCTGTTCATACAATTACAAACGCCTATTTCTTTCCACGCCCTCTTGCGTTCAAACTCTTCAGCGGATCCGCGCCTTTGCCGGCTGCAATTCTGCCCTTGCCCCTCTTCTTGTTGAATTCCCTCGCTTTTCTAATCCTGTTCGCACCATCCTTCCTAATTCCCACAAAGCCAACATCCTTCTTGATAGCCGCTTTGCCTCCCTCCGGCAGAAGGTACTCCGGTACGTGTCTGAGATGCGGTTGCTGGCGCACCGCGTGGCTTTCCGTGTCGTGCCTCAGATGGCGCAAGTCCTCTGGGTGTTCCTCGAAATGGCGCTGAAGCTTAGTCGAGTTGATGAGTTCTTGTCGCAATTCCTTGGTTCGAGCTTCGCGAATGGCAATGCGGGTGACTGAGCGAATGGCATCGGCTAGACGGTAACGGAAGCCTTCAAGCTTGGAAGTGTCGAACTGCCACTCCTCGAGGTCTGCGCCGTGCTTGTTCTGGCGGGCCTTGATACGTTCCAGGACCTTCTCATCGTTCTCGCATTGTGTAATAGACGTAGGCTTGTGCTTTCTGTATAGCTCTTTCGGCACGTAGAACGAAAGAGCCATACCTTTCTGACCAGCGCGAGCCGTTCGGCCAGTGCGATGTGTGTATGATTTGGCGGAGCTGGGAAGATCGAAGTTC
Source organism: Cladosporium sp. IMV 00045 (assembly GCA_001931905.2). Classification (NCBI taxonomy): domain Eukaryota; kingdom Fungi; phylum Ascomycota; class Dothideomycetes; order Cladosporiales; family Cladosporiaceae; genus Cladosporium; species Cladosporium sp. IMV 00045. The sequence continues at coordinate 23,524 of MSJI02000953.1, read as the reverse complement.
AACACACAAGAAACGTGTCTGAAGTCAATACCGCGAGAAACGCCGAACTCGCGGTCTTCGTGGCCTCCCTTGCGCTTCTTGCTCGGTGGTTGCTTAGAGTTGGTGTCCTTCGGCTTGTCCTCCGCGGCGTCCTCTTCTTCCTGACCGCTGCCAGCCTTCTCCTCGTCTTCCGCCTCCTCCTCCTCCTCCTCCTCTTCGTTTTTCTTGCTCTTGCGCTTCTTCTCACCCCCGCCAACGACTTCGTTCTCATCCGAAGCGATGATGATGTCGTATACTCCGCGGTTAAATTCGTCGACAGTGTGAAGTCTGCTGTTGACAGGAAGTTCCGAATTGAGCACACAGCTCCTGATACCGAATTGCTCAAGGAATAGCTTGATCCTGTAGCAGCGATCGATGTCTGCAACGAAAACGATGACTTTGCCCTTGATCAACTGTAGCTTGAAAATTGCGTAGATGAGTAAAAACTTTTCATCCTCGGCTGTTTTCACGATGTATTGTGATAGTTGAGGTTTTTCAGTTGCCTCCTGCTCAGAGAGGTCAAGAATCTCAGGCGCGCCAGATTTGCAGAATAAAGAGGTGAGTGAGTCAACTTCCGTCCGGAGTGTTGCTGACATGAGAATGGTCTGTACACCAGTCGGCAAAGAAGAAGCAATGCTCTGCAGGTCCTCTTCGTATCCATAGCTGAGTACCAAGTCTGCCTCATCGATGACCACATGCACCAACTCACTGGGCTGAAGCGCATCGTTGCTGATCCATTGGCTTACTCTGCTGGGAGTAGAAACCACGATGTCTGGCTGCTCCAACAGGCGCGCACGTGTGACAGCAGCATCTTCTTTCCTTGTGAGGTTCTCGGCTCGAATATCCTGCGCGCAGAAGGTTGTGAAGGTTTTGATCGTGGAAGTGACTTGTGAAGCGAGCTCTTTCGTAGGCACGAGGATCAGCGCAGAGACAGCCTTGGGCGGTCTAGTAGAGGTCGCTTTGCGACGCAGAATCGAGTGGATGATAGGAAGCAGGTAAGCGAGGGTTTTTCCTGAACCGGTCTTGGATCGAGCTGCATGAACGTTAGTCGTCTGACCTTATATCTAAAATACGACGAGACATACCCAGAATATCCTTGCCGCTGAGCGCAAGCGGTACTGTCGCAGCTTGTACCGTCGTAGGCTCTGAGAACTTTTCTCGATTGATGGCTTGAAGTATGCGGGCGTCCAGATTCAAGTCAGAGAAAGTTGCCTTCACTGGCGCTGGCGCTTGCGCATCTCCATCCTTGGGCGCGACGACCTCCGGGACATCTTCAGAGTTCAGTTTGCGCTTCATTTTGTCGATGTCAGGGAGTTTGGGATGTTGGTAAATTCTTGTTCGGCATAGCAGGGCTTCTGAACTTTCGAGCCTTGGAGGAATTCTGCCAAGGGCGGTGTAGCGTGAATAGACAAAGTTGCGGGCGGGAGACGAGGGATCCACCCACTCAACACTCTATCTTCACCACAGCTCCTACTTGTCTCTATTCTAACTTGGATATATGTAGACTTGTGGGCTGTAACTTGCAGCACTGCTGCAGCAAATCTATGTGGAAGTTGTCCAAGCTTCCTTGCGGAATACTGCCGCATCGATTCTGTGCATCTCATCCGCTGCGGGATCCCGCCGTCCCCTCCCCGCTTCGTCAATGTTCGGCGATAAGAATGTGGCAGGTTGGGTGCACATCAAAGGATGAGTACTCTGAGATTCCGCATCCATTCTGGGCGATTTTCTTGCTAACAAAAGAGTTTGAATCACGACAATCTCGCTAGAAAATGGAAAGAGTCATTTGAGTCAAGTCGTAAATTCGTTAACATAACTATCAAAGGCCATTCTCGAGTCAAATGACAGAAAACAAAACCGACTACAAAAGCAAAGGCCGTCAGTAAGCAGCAAACAAAACAACATAGAAAAGACCTGCAAGCTACAGCCGCGCCGTAGCCACCGATCCAAGACGTATTCAGTCCACAAATGCCTCAGGACAAGAGGACATGCTCAATGCGAGCTTGATGGCCCGAAAGTTAGTCTTTCACACTGCCATTTGCATCCCTCCCCGCTGGGGACGCACATTGCCCTCGGCCAACAAAATTACTCTTCGTCGCCGTCTTCTTCGTCTCCCGATTCATCATCGTCTTCCTCTTCCTCTTCCTCTTCCTCGCCATCTTCATCTTCCACTGGGGACGCCTGCAGCGGCTGAGTCGATGGTCCGGCCACGGGCTGTCCACCGAAGACACTCTGGAATTGCTGGATGAGGTCTCTCACTGATCGCTCATTGACCTTTCCGAATGCCTTGGTCTTGATGTTGTGTTGAACAGTCATGACTGTAGCCAGGTTGAGTCGAGACATGACGTCCAGCAAATTGGCCTGGTTATCCGGATCGACTCGAATTGGAATTGGGCGCATACCATGCTCACCTCGTGCCGGCAGTTCGTTCGGGCGAGGATTTGGAGCCGTTTTTCCGGTGTATATGATGCAATGATCAGACTTCTTCACTCCTGGCTTTGCCACGCCTCGTCCGCCATATGTGGAAATGGGAATCGCAGTGCAGAAACCTTCGCCTTCTCTTATTACGACAAATCTGCGCACTTTCGAGAAGACCCGCTCACCGAGATGGTTGATGGCTATGCCCGCTTCCCATCCGCGAGTGTCTGCTTTCGAAAATACCGACCCGCCTCCGGAGGGCCCGCCGGTTGAAGAACACCCACCACCGACACCACCAGCTCCAGCAGGCTCAGACCAAAGTACCAAGAAAACCCTACCCACTCGGTAGAAATCCCGGCCCCGAAGCTTGAATTCTGGGAACAGGGACGACTTGACGCCCTCGTCACTGATATTGAGCCGATGCTTGCTCTCCTCCGGCGCAATTGAATCCGGCAGTTGCGCCGAGAACACCATGCGATTTTCCGTTGGCGGCTTTAATGGACGTGAGATTCCAATTCCCAAATTGCCTACACCCGAAGCCAGGGCTTGCATGGGTTTAGAAGGGCCCGCTTGCATGCCGGGCGGGCCTCGGGCGACCTGATTGGGAGGGTTTTGCGCGGCAACGGCTTGCATACGGACAGCAGGCACGTTGCCTGTGTTGTATTGACCTGCTGCATTGCCAGCGCCGGGAACAAGATCAAAGTGCGAGCCTTTGCCCGGCGGCGAGCCGGTGTATTGGAATGGCAAAGGCTCTTCGTAGCGTGCAGAACTTAGCGAGGCTGTGGGCAGAGTGCGAGGACGGGGGTAGCGGCGACCATCCTTGAGGACAATCTCGTCTGTTCTTGGATTCCAGACGAAATCGCCTCCCAGTTGTTGGCTGTATGTCCAGGGTGGAGTCGGCATGTTGATCACGGTGTACCGTGTTGTGGTTGCATCCTGGTCGGACAATGATAGCCATACATGGTCGTTTTATGTTCGATGCGGCTCTGCGTCGCCACAGCTGAAGCTACCGTCAAGTCTCCAACATGGACCTCATGTGATTATCGCGAGCTCCACGCGCGACTAGAATACATGTAGATCCAACGCTCGGATGAACAAAACGAGCAAATATGCATGTCCATGCATGCATAATGCTGTAAGACGGCAAAAGTCGTGGCACGAGTGACAACGAAGTCGCTTACGCATGCCACGCCACCCAATTTAACGGAACAGGGGTCAAAGCTCAGCACAACCGGACACACCACGTCGCATCAAGGCGTTCGTTTGTTTTGGTTGTGTAGCATGTGAGAGTTCGTCATACACTCTCTCTAGTGATAGTATAGGGCCATATTCCCGCCTATGTCTCCCTTCTCGATTGCGTTAGCATGTAACAAGTGACTTATCAAAATGCAGCGTGAGACTTTAGCCGACAATCTTGCCTCTACCTCAGCCTCGGAGACTGAGCCTGGTCGCGACATCACCGATATCTCCTCACGTGCCGTGCAAGCAAGTCTTTCACCGGAGTTGCAACCCACTGAGGTTTTGGGACAAGAAGATGTCGATTTGTCGAGCAAACCTCCACAACCGCTTGATATACCAGTGAGTAAATGCAACACTATCCGTTCGTGGATGCAACGCTCACACACAAAGCCAGCCCACACACGATGTCATAATAGACCGTCGCGGAAACTCGCGGCCACGGTCTGTGAAAGAGTTAGCGGGCGTATTTGACCGCCGTCAACGCCATTTCGCGGGAATCAGACAGGATAACTCTTTCAAAAGAATGGAAATAAACTATCGTCTGAACAATTTGGAAGCTGAAAGCCAGCGCCTGCAGGACTGTCTTGAGGACATCCGAAGCGTCAACGCCAATTCTAAATCGGGCAAGACGATCAAGAGGCCCAAAGCCAGGCTCAAGAGGCTTCGAGAGGAGATGACTCTGGACATCCAGGCTTTTACAAGATCCTGCCAGGAACTCCAAGCGCTTTCGACAGATCTCCGAGATCACGAACGGAAGCTGGAGGCGAGCGAGGGTGCATTTGATAATGTTTGCCAAGCAGTCATCCGCAAGCTTCGTGTTCTTGGCCACGAGTTTCCAAATGATAGTGCAGATGACCTTTCATTGAAGTCGACGTCGTATTTCCAGCCTTCATCGTCTGCAGTAACAGCTTCGCCGCCAGTGGAAGAGCTTGCTACCTATTTTGCCGCATTCAGCCGCCTGAGGAATATGAGTGAGAGGCTTGATGATCTATTGACTGAGCAGAACGACCAGCAAGAACAACGGGACTTGTGGGCGGATCGGGAGATTATGTCAGATGAGAGTGAAGAAGCCTTCCTTCGCAGGTGGGAAAATTCCATCGCTCCTGCCCGCAACGACTACGAGGAAGCATACGTCGCTCTTGACAATGCTCGGAGAGCTTGTGATGATGCCAATATTCAGATCCCAGAGTGGGCCAAAACAGACATAAACACTGAAGCCGAAGCCGAAGCAACAACGGAAGTCATCACGAACTACGGCTTGAGCAGTAATACTACCCTTGTTCCAGTCGTACGATCCCTCTCTGACGCGCTCGAAAACCTTTCCGTGGCATCGTCCGAGCAAGTCGCCCAGGTGCAAGCATTGCCCGCATCATCCTTGTCCTCCAGTGATTTGGCGACGACGAATAGGGTGGCTGACTGGATGGAGAATATCGATCCTATGAACCCTGATAGATTGGAAGATGCTGTCTTTTCGCCACTGCCCAAGTCATCCGGAGCTTTGCAAGTTCCGGCACTTGAATACCAGCACAGCCGCTCAACGTCCTTGAAAAAGTCTCACAGTCACGGAGAGCTTCAAGGCAATCGCAAGACTGTTCTTACTCACCAACGACATGCATCTAGTGGTAACGTCTACCAGAAACCTGGTGCAAGTGATGCCGGTACGGCATCATATGCACCATTGGGGTATCCTTCTCTTGAACATGATCAACATGATGAGACGCTCTTGAATTTTTGAGATCCCTACGTGTATCCCGATAGGCTTCATCCATGGAACTTCTAGGGAATGAGTTCAACTCCCCAGCAAACGATGCACCCCTTCGTCTGCTTGGGATAGGCTTTCACCTTCTGGGCACCTGCCGAACGTTTCTGGGAGCTTCCTATTCATCAGACTGACAGTCAATTCCACCTCAAAGCCAGCACTCATGGCTTGTCGTCGATAAGATGTGGAGAACTGGGGTATGTTTTAAACCCTGGGCCTTCTGCAACGGCCGAATCATCTTTTTGGTGCCGCTGGGCCTCATCTTGGTATAAATATCACCGAAGATTGTTTATCCCAGCGAGAGGCGATGGACAGACTTGTCAATGGGGCGGGGGCAGGCGGCGATGGGTTGATGGTGCAGGCAGAGCGATGCCGCGCGCTTTCCAAGCTCTGTATGAGATCATGATACTGACACGAAGAACCCGCTCAGCATCGCTCCCTCGGCCTCACATTGAAGAATCGTGTGCACCTAATTATGCGGTGTGGCTTTGGGATAGGTTAGTTGTAATTTTGTGTGTGCGCAGCAGTGTGGGCTGGCCCAGTGTACTATCTTTATCATGTATGACTAGTCATTACCGAGCAGCGAAGTCCGGTATGAAGCAGTGTCTGTCTGGTTATTAGCCAAAAGATCAAGACGAGAGATTCCACATCAAGCTCGAGCACTGGAGCAAGTAAGCACAATGAACACTATGCCAGGTCACGGCATACTGGAGGTTCGAAAAATCATTGGCTGATGTATTAACGTGAAAGAAACAGTCCAAAATACGTAAGGCCGTTTCATTCGTGGTCCATCCCTGGCTTGAGTCGTACCGCTTGAGAAGTCTCAAGTCGCTGGTACAAGATATATTGGCCGAAACGCTGAGCTTATGAAGCACGATGCGGATCGGCCAATGCGTATAAGTCGTGATTTAAAGTGCAAGCAGATGGACATCGTCGGGTGCAGTCTGGTTCCCAAACCAACATGCCAGGAAGCAATCCCCCACACCAGTCGTAAAAGACACTATGATCCAGAACGAACGTTCCCATTCACCACCTACACCTGGTCCCTGCTCTCTACCATCGCTTCTTGCGAACAGTCTTTTGCCCCATCATCTCAGTCGTCGTCGTCGTCGTCGCCAGCGTTGTCATCGTCGTCATCTTCCACTTCGTCAAGTTCATGCAAAGCTTTGTCGTCGTTGATGCCGGCTGAATCTTCTTTCTCTTCGACGAGGGTGACGTGCTCAACGGCTTGCTGGATAGTCATTCCAGCCATCACAAGTCTGGCAGCATACTGCGCAAGTTCCTGCTGTCTGGCGTTTCCGTCAAAGCTCGGCATTGTACTTTGGAAAGCGACTGACGAAATTGCAACATCGTGCCTGGCTCCTCTGTCCATGATCATGCCGATTATGGCGTTCATCTGCTGGTCATTGAAGCCGAGTGCCTCGAGATTTTGGCGGGAAGGCTGCCTTATGGCGTTAGCCACAGAGGAAGAAGGGCGGTTCCGGAAGAACACAAGTGTGAATTGATGCATAAGAACATGCATCGACTTATTGTTGACGATGCCGTACGGCTTGACTCTGACATTGTGTTCGATGGTGTACACCTTCCAATAGTTCAATCTCGACTTTGGGTGGAGTTGGTTGGCGGGTTCCACAGGGTCAATCCTTATGGCGACCGGAAGAATGCCTTCCTCGTATTTGTAAGTTGTCGGAGGCTGCAATCCTGTGTAGACTACGCCATGGTCAGAGACGTCGTTACGAGCAGCGCCATTTCCGCTGTGCGTTGATATTGCCCTGTTGAAATTAGCCAGCGTCAACGAACTAATGCGGGAGGGGCCTCACAAAGCTGAGCAAGAGTTTGTGCCCTCGCGGACGACGACGAATCGTCGGACTTTACTGAAAGCGAGCGTGCTGTAAGCCACGACAAACACATCCTGATTCTTCGTTTCGGCTGTCGCCGGTTTCTGCTGCGGCTTTCTGGATTCTCCGTGCGCCTCCGTATGTACCGTCAAGAAAACCTTTGATTCATGAGGAACGAAAATTTCAACACATAGTCAAAGGGACTCTTACCTTTCCGAGCTGAAAATATTTTGACGGGTACTTTCGCAGCTGGTAATCTATTGAGGTTAGCTCAGCATCGACTTGATGACGCAGTAACTAAGGGTGTTTACCTTCGTGGAGTGTCTTCTGCTGCAACGGCGTTGCGATATTTTTCATGAGCGCCGCATTAAAAGCCCCGGCATGAGCAGCACCTGCATTGGTTGTGACTTGATTCGCTCGGGGAGGTGAAGAGGCGCTACTCAGAGGCATTTGTTCGGACATAGGCTGTCTGCTGGGGGGACTGCCGCTGAATGATGAGTTGCCACGACTATTGCTGAGCCCAACAAGATTCATCTGATTGAACGCATAGCTCAAACCATCTGCACCCGGATGACGGGGTGAAGCTTCGAGTGTGTACGCTGGAGAGCTAGACGGAGAAGTGGATGGTTGTATGGTGCCAGCACTCGGGTTTGAGCCAGGAGGTCCAGGAGCGACAGTCGGAGTCCTCCTTGGGACATCCACCGGCTTTTGACGGTATACTCTTCTGTTCGTTTTTGCGTCGATACGATATTCATTGCCTTTTGCGTCGCGCTTCCAATCCCATCGATCGTCTCCCGGGCCACGCTGCGACATTGTCTTGGGATGTCGTGATTGGAGTTGAGGACAAGGATCGGCCTGGTAAGCGGCAACTTATTATTATACCTACACTTCCGAAGTGGGCTAGAGATACAACATGTATGTATCTCGCACGTTGTCGGGCAGCCGTGCGTGGGGGGTGTATGATCATGATCACGCTGCATAACGCAAGCACAGTACAATTGCATGGTGGCGCTCTGTGGTAGCGCCGAAGGATGTGTGTGCTGCCTTGGTAGTGGCTATCTATTCTGGAGCAAAGCCGGAATTAGAGAGCATCCGCATAATCGCTGGACGGCATCGGAGAAACGCGAACGGCACAACAAACAACAGCCGCCCGTGGAGTATCCCCCTTGCCTTTCCCGCTTGGATTCGTACAAGCCTCTTACTCAAGACGAACGCCCGTAATAGTGAAGCCACTTCCGCAACTGCGCGATTGCTACGCTATACATGTACCTTCTACGAGGTGATGGAAAGACCCTCTTCGAGTCAGCATGGGCAAGTACCACAAGATGGCCATCTCATGCTGGCTGAGGACGATATTTCAGGTCAGACAGCGTGCGTACCATTCGATGATACCATGATCCTTGATACTGCCCATATCATACGTCGGCATCGATCTCTCGACGACATAAGCTGGCCCAAGACAACTGCACCAGCTATACAACGGCGGTATCTAGCTCAGCTGTCAGAACACATGCAGAATCTTGATCGGTCTGCAAATATCGAAGCGTCGCTGCGTACGACTTTTGAGTCAAAAAGACAACAGTATCATGAGGCATCAAAGAAATATCGGCAAATTCGGAGCGGATATGAGACTGCCACAGATCCATTCCGATCTCGCACCGAACCTATCGCAGCGGACGAAAGCATTGGCAAGCTGCGACAACTTCTCATCGGTGAACGCTCGCTCTTCGAATCGACCGCGGCGGATGTCAGGCGGGCCAGAAAGCAGTTGCAAGAAGCCCAAAGATCACGTGAAGAATGCGAACAAAGTCTCGCCGCTTCTACACGGCGTTGGTTCTTCATTCCCGACATGCAGCCTCTGAGTGACGGGACTGCCCATTCGATGAGGCAGCAAATTCGGCAACAAGGGACATTCGAACTGTCTGCACCGTTGCACAGCAACCTCGACTCTCTGATACAACATTACCATCAGAAAGTGGCTGAGCTTAGGCTCCTGGGTGAAGAATTGGCAGACCAGAACTACGATTACTGGAATGAAGTTGCACGTAGAGAGCTTCGCCGAAACCAAGAAGACGAGCTCAGCGTCTCCGACAGCGATTTTGAAGCCACCTCCAGGCGACAAAAGGAGCAAATTACTCAGGAGTTGAGCAAAGTGATTGACGAAGCAAACCGCATACGAGAGGATTGTATTCTGGCCAGTAAACATGGATCTAATCTCAGCGAAGAAGACTTTCCCAACTTACAGACCATCACTTTGCAAGATCTGGGCATTGGTTCACAGCCAGGATACGAACAGAGCCTCCAAGGCGCCCTGTCTGGAATCCCGGCGGAAGCTTACGAAAACGCCGAAGTCATTCGCGGCGATGTCCCGGGCGATGACAGCGACCCCGAAGTCGATGCCGACGCTACTGGCTTGATTTCGCGATGGAGAGACAGCGTACCCGTTGGACAGTTGGTATGACTACCCGGAGGATTCATTCGTTGGAGCCACGAGTCTCTTCTGTTTCAGAGGCATGTTATGGGGAATCTCTCGACTCGATCGGCAAGATGTTCACCATGCGGCAGATCCTGTCTAGGTACCTCAAGATGGGTCAAAGGTATCGTGTTGCCGTCCTCTTACATCTACCATGTATACGCCACGGCTCTCATTTCACAGCTTTCAGCTAGCGAGATACGAAGCTATCAAGCAAACCACTTGCTCATAACCGAAAGCACTTCGTGGCCTCGGCTTTGCTCCAATGATGATTCAGGCAACGCTGTCACAAGCCCTCGCGACAATAATATACGTTTCGATTTGAACACGTGTGTCAGCATCCTCGGCTCTGATTTTACCGTCGGGTGCCCCCATGCAAGTTTGAACTTAGGACGCGCTAGGCAATCGTCATCTTCCAGTGCTGACTTGTGTGCCGACTTGGCTCGGCATACCGGGCCATGTGAACCGTAACGGTGGAGGATGCAATATGGACAAAGCAGTCTGTTGCCAATCCTTCCTTGGAGCCAGCGATTGCTGTAATGCATGTGTCAGTGGAACGACCGCTTTCGAGCCCTCTTCAAGCTTTGGACGTGTCCGAAACTTGATAAATTCTCCTCTGAATGTAGTCTGACCACCGGGCGTGTCGGTACGCCGTCGAGCCGGGCCATCATCTTATACCATTGGTCGCCCTGCCTATTGTGTCTTCCAGTCATTCCAGGCTGCACTACCGTTGCCCCGGCGGTGTGACACTGAGCGCGTCTATTGGTGTTTGCCTGCGTCACATACTGGATCATCTGATGATTCATTACCGCCTTGTAATGTAGGTGGTCATGTCTCCCGCTTTTCTAAACATCGTGGGATGCCGGTATCCTCGTTTGCGTGCCCGCCATGTACTCCCTCGAATCCTAAACCATGACTTATGTCACAGCCGCAGTAGGCCAATAGAACGGGGATGGAGTTGCCTTCTCACCGGTCAGCTATGCAAGTTTATGCACGCCGTTGTGGGGGGAGGCTCGGCGCGGTTCGCCCAAAACCTTTTCTCTTTTCTCTAGCACAGACTAACATCACTTTGTGGCCTCAGGCGTCCAAGAGCGTTTAAGTCTAAATCGACTTCAACTCATGTTCTTTAGATTCGCATGCAAAGATCCCTAAATATTGCATGTATTTTGCTAGCTGGCCATCGCCAATTGATCGATCGAACGGGCTCGACGAGCTCAGCTGCATTTGTCATCACATGGACATTTGGGCGGTTGTTTTCTTGCAAGGCTGAAGATAAGAGCATCGATCGTCTCAAAGGGTCGAGTAAGCGCGCGCTTGAACAAGCTTTGCCTTACGGCGCTTGTGACTCACTCCCGCTGGCAACAAGTAGAAACAGCATGTATAGCTCATGAGAAAAGATGACCGCAGAATGCAGCAGTGACGTGTGGTAGGTCGGGTATCGTGGGTGAATTGACGTCGCACCGACAGAAGTCGATCGTGGTCTAGGCGGACGATCAGTTCGACCCCAAGACTGCATGAACAGCCTTTCAAGAGAGGCATGTGGTCTTCTGCATGAATGTACATTTGCCTTCTACTGAAAGCCATGTCGGGCCGGCCACTCGGCCAAATCCCCGGCACTAAGAGAGATTGACCAAACATGAGCCTTGCATACCTCACACCTCCAGCTTTTCCTCCCACGCTCTCACCTCTGGCAGTCTCATTTCACCGGTCCTCAGCTTCGACCAATCTTCCTCATAGCCTTCCTCTACGCTCGGGTACGGACCGATGGGCGTGATCATTTTAGGGTTGATGTCCAGGTGACTCTTGGTGTAGTTTTCTTTGATGTGACGAAAATGCGTCGTCACCTTGAATTCCGGATGGTTGTGGTACAAGTTCTTGAGCCAATTATTGAGGACAGGGTAATCGTGTCGTACCGTGCCAAGGTTGCATTTGAAATGCTGGACATAGACGGCGTCAAAGCGGACAAGAGTGGCATATGCGCGGACATCGAGCTCTGTCATCTCCTTGCCGAGGATGTACGGACCGCCGTTGGAAGCGGCGAGCTTCTCAAGCTTGTTCATGGCGGCAAAGGGCGCCGGTAAGTTCTGCTCGTATGTCTCTTGGTCTGGCGCGAAGCCGGCCTTGTAGACTCCAGTGTTGAGATCAGACTGCATCCACTTTTCGATGCGATCGATGGCTGGACGGTGATGCTCGGGGTAGAGCGTGATGTTTGCAAGATCGGAAGGCAGGAGGTCGTTGAAGCATGTCTGCAGATCCCGCAGAAGCTCGTGAGATTCGTTATTGACAATGGTATTCAGCTTTTTGTCCCAAAGCATTGGAACAGTGTATTTGCCCTTGTAGTCCGGATCGACTTTGAAATAAAGCTCGTGCAAGAAGCGAGCGCCGAAAAATGGCTCTTCCGTAGCATCCTCATACGGCGGCTCGCCTTTGACATTGAATCGCCAGCCATCGGTGCCTTTGGGATATGGTCGGACAACACTGACGCCGATATTGGCGTACTTATTCAGTTGCTTCATGTGAAGTACCAGATTTGCTCGATGCGCGAACGGGCAGAAGAGACCAATGTACAAGTGGTAGCGACCCTTGTCTGGCGTGAAAGGCCCATCCGGAGTGATCTTTCCGTGAAAGGAGTCCTCGGGGCCGCTGTGCCAGGAGGTAGGGAGTTTCGATGTGGCCATAGTACGGATTTGCGGTGATCTGAGGCTTTGATTGAGTTGGGATAGACGAGAAAGCATCAGCTGAAGTCAGCTGTGGTACGAAACCGATGGGGAGCAACTAAAGACACTGCGAGCCGGTTGATCAGATATAGTTCGCTTGAAGTGCAACGCAAAGTAACATTCGCGATGAGGTGTGAATAAGCTTCGGATATATGCGTCGACCGTATCGAATGCCCCCTTTTTTTTTTCTTCGAAAGCAGCATGAGTCCTCTCTTATAGACGGTTGATCGTGAATCATGAATAGATTTGTCATCATGATGTAGTTGTGATGACCAAGTCCTCAGAAGCAAAGATCTGCAATGCAACTTCCATTCGATTGCATCGCTCATGTTATGATACAGTGAAGGGACAATTCCATGATGAGGTATAGATAAGATAATTTGGTTGGAAGACACCAGATGTTTTCGCGTTCAGGAATAGTCGAATGTACGCGGTATCAAACAGGCAAACTTACCCGATGACTTGAAGCTGAATAGCAACAAGAGCCGAACACAATGACGCTCAGTGATTTAAGATATCTCCTTTGCAAGATGGGTGCCTGGCGATCAGATGGTACCTGGCAGTATTAGACCAAATATAGCGGTGCATGACTAGAAGTGAAGCGTTAGGAGTGATTCACAAGCCTGAGTTGAAGGCTGATGGATGTGTGATCCAACCAATCAGCAAATGAAAATTCGGAAAACAGATTATTGTTGGCCCTTTCGAGTAAATAGAGGTCACGATATCAAGTCAGGTGAGGTGTTGTGGTGTGAGAGTCTCGACGGTCAGCACTGATCGTAACGTGATTGAGAGCCTCGGCAGTGACGTTCTCTGTGGAGAAAACCTGCGCGTGCGGCGGGCATGTGCTGCCTGCAGAAACGGGCGCCGTATGCATGAGTGCGTTGGACTCACCGCTAACTTATATGCAACATGCACCGCCCATTCTTCGCGATGCATCGCTGTCCGTATTCCCTCTCCACCCTCACGCGAGATCTAACGCCGCCACATCCACTGCACCATGTCGCGCGCAGTGTCACGCCGCCCTGACAGGGATACACGATCTTCCTACGACGATCGGTACGATGACCGGTATACCGAACGCTATGATGACCGATACGAAGACGAACGCTATGATGATAGACACAACGACCGACGGAGCGACCGATATGACGACCGCTACGACGACCGCTATACCGATCGCCACGATGACAGATATACGGAGCGCTACGATGACGGATACTCTGAGCCGGCGAGCCGCAAGAAGCGAAATCGCAATGCCTCGCCGTCTGCTTACTCCGACGATTCATACTATACGCGAAGGCGCTCATATCCTCCATCATCCCGGGGCACACGCACGCGCAAGCCAACAAGGGATGACCAGGAAGCCAAGGAAAAAGACTCGAAATTTGACATGGGAAAAGCAAGCTTCCTAGTTGGAATGATCACGGTAGTTGCTGGTGCATTTCAGCTTTGGACGACCAAGAAGACTGCAGACAAGGAGAAGCAGGAACGGCGATTGCGACAGCGGGAGTTCGAGAGAAGGAAGCGAGATCGCCGCAGAGAAGAGCAAAGGGAGCTCGAGAGGAGAGCGAGGCAACGAGAATGGGATGATCAGCGCGACGCTGAGACTGTGAGCGACTTGCGCACACTGACTTATCTCCCGGAGAGGCATAGAGAGCCGTCTGAAGCTCCATCTCGAGCGCCACGGCTGGAGGCACCACCGACCGAGGATGATGTTGCGTCCAAGGCAAGGTCAAGAGCGCCGAAAGGCAGAGCTCCGTCTCAAGCGCCGTCCAAAGCACCATCTCGGCAAACCTCTCGAGCGCCATCACGAGCACCAAGCGATTTGACCAGACGAAGGAGTGACGACAGTTTCGAGACTCGAAGAGAACCCAGAAGGTCTTAAGAGCTACAGTTTGATACCAATTTTGCTTTGACGACCGCACTCTTTTGGATCGCTTCAAGTGTAGAAGCAGCCACGGACACGGTGCTGTACTCAACTCACCCTAATGCAACTGATCCACTTCACGTATGAAAGCGCATCTTACGAATTCGTGGCAATTTGGTCACACTGCGAATATGTTCATCCTTTCTCCATGCCTTGTACAGCATCTGTTGTCCCCATTCGCCACTTCGACCAGAAACCTGCATCTGGATCATCACCGAGGCACGAGAATCATCACCCGCCACCCTCACAAGCACTGCGAATAGTAGTCGTTGGAGAATTTGCAAGTCGACCCTGAAGCACAGTTGGTACATCCTTTCCAGGTACCGCCGCCGCATCTGTCGAACAGTTAGTTGGCTCCTTTCGACAGGACATGATGCTTGCACTTACTGCTCATACTTCTGCGCAACGCAACCGCTAGGCGTTGGCGTCGCAGAAGTAGTCGAAGTTTTCGAAGTCGTTGTGGTGCTTACGGGTCTGGTCGACGTCCACACAGTGGTAAGAGTCGTCGACGCTGTGGACCTCGAAGTCGAGGTCGTCTTTGAGGTTGAGGAGCCAGGAGAACCCGACCCGGAGCCAGAGCATCCCACCCGACTGGATGCAATGACAATGTCATCATACCAGAACGTGTTTGCAGCAGAGCCGTACGATTCCCATCCGAAGTAGACTCCGGAGATCTTCGGTACATATTTACTCCTGGTCCATCCGTTGGCATTATGGTTGCTTACTCCCGGGCCAACGGCGAGACCGGCAATGGCAGCTCCGTTCAACCAGGTCTCAATGGTGCCGTCGGTACCGATGTGGTACTCGACGCACTGCCACGAGCTTGCTGGAAGGTTGACGGAGGTTGCAATTCCTTGAGGAGAGAGATCAGGCAGAGTAGCGTCATTGTCCTCACGGTTCCACATCAGGATCTCGGACATTCCGCCAAGGCGAAGGTGCTTGTTCGTCCCTTGAGCCGAGTCTGGCATGACGATGAAGGTGACGTGGTCGGAGTTCAAGGCTTTGGACGACTGGCTGGTCGAGCATTTTTGTCAGTCAGGCTGCTTTGCAGAGACTACTTCGATCATGCGGCGCCACTCACATCCACGTCCTAACATAGACATCGCCGCTGGGAACTTGTTTCGTTCCGAAGAACGCATGTCCGCAATAGCCACCGGCGCCAGCAACTTTCATAGAGTTGCTGCCGCTGTGCGCTTTAGTGGTATCAAGTGACACTGTCCCACCCTGGTTGCAGTCGGGAGCATAGGTTGCCCACGTCGTCTGATCCCAACCGCTTTCGAAGCCATTCGAGATCTGGGCGAATGAGGAAGGGACAAGCGCCAGGACGGCGAAGGCGAGTTGGCGAAGCATGATGGTCAAAAAGATTATGAAGTGTCGGTGATAATGATAATGATTCTGTACTTCAAACTCAGCATGGTAGTCATGTTTATATGCTGGTACCCATTCTTTGTCTGCCATTCGAAAGTCAACATTCATTACGGCACTCATTGGCCCTGTGGAACCACGGAAGCAGCTTTTTGGCAAAATTGGTCTCGCTCAATATTGCAATTCTATTGCAGCCGTGCTGAGTTCGTTCGGTCAACGCGGAGACAATTCGCCGCACCCCAGATCTGGACTCTTTGTTGTGCTCTCCGTTTCGTATTGATGTCTCTGAACCGCCACAAGCATGCCCAAGCTTTGTGCTTTTACCGCCGGTTGAGAGCTTGTCGGACTGGGCGGTCCGGTGCCTTGTGGCTACAATGTATTGATCAATGCGGGCTAATGGCACCCGCGAAAAGTGCCTCAAAGACTATTCTCTCACAGGAGCAATTTGGGGATCTGCACTGCTGATGTGACCACAGAGACGCCATTCCAACGAGTCGTTGCACTATTCTGGTTTTCGAATGACCGCACAACATGTATGCCATCGTACACGATATGCCGATGGACTCAGCGTACTTTCGCACAATCGCTTAAGGAATCACATCGTTCGAAGTACAGTGGCTCAGGCTCACCAGTGCGTACATGAAGGTTGCCTTATTTATTGAATTCTATGGAAAGCAAAGTTCGACAATTCATGTTGCCAGCAAATCAATGCCATCAATAGGTCTTCATCAAATGGTCACACTCACTGAACTACCCCCTTTGGGCTTCCGGAACTCCACCTGTGTCTCTCGCTCTGTAAAAACAAGGAAACAAGTAGAAAGCAAAACATGTGGTTATTCAAAGAAACCGGAGCACCAACTAGAGGTAGTGCAGATGATGTACGAGAATCTACCACCAATGCGTTTTGTCCATGTCTCCGGCTCTTCCTCACCAATTGCACATGGCTGATATCTTGTTGAATAAGCCAAATTCGTCGAGCACGTCCTGTTGCGCTGTTACATGATACCGTCGATCCGAGGTCTAGCTTCTCAATTAAAGCACCAGATGTTTGAAATCGACGCTCACGACTTGATGCTGGACCTCGAACCTTCAGTAGAAGCGCTTCTCGTGCATTAGATTTTCCCAAAATGGTCTGTCAGAGTCTCTGATGGGGGTATACGTCTGTAGCTGAAGTGCTTGTCTGATTCGTTGAAAGTCGCGCTGACGAACCTCATTGATAGTTACATAAAGCTCCAAATGCGATTTTCCTATCGATTGTAGGTAAGACTGAGCAGTTCGCCGTCCCTCGTCCGCCGTGGGAACACTCTCCAGTTGTCTCAACCGGGAGAGCTGGTCTTCTGTAAGTGAAGGCCAGTGCCGCCGCCAACCAGGATATGCTTCCAGTGATTGCCCACGTAACGTATTGGTTGGGTCTGGTACGTTTGTGCTCGTTGCATACGGTTGCAACTGGGCGACTCGTTTCAGATTGACATCGTCATCGGTGTGATTGTTAGGCGCAATGAAAGGCGTTGTCTGGCTGAGAAAGTTCGTGGCACCACCTATCTTGGGTCCCTTGTGCAGTGGCGGCCCTTCAGCAGGCGAGTCGTTGTCGTTGTTTGCAGTCTGCTTCTGCTTGGTAACCTCTCCAGGATGTTCCACCGGTGGTTTCCTGGCTCTCCGCCCGCCTTCGCCACCGGTAGCGCTCGCGACGTCAGGCATCGGGTTGACAAGTCACTGAGAGTAGTGGGCTGTTGCAGATGATGGGGCTTGCTTCAATCCAAAACGGCCATGAGAAATCGTAAAATAAAAGCCCCGATCAAACTTGAAGCATGTTGGCAAGCCCTTTAAGGAAAATCTCTTACCATGAGTTGAGGGGCTGAGCTCCAAGCCACTGGGCGGAGCATGCATGAGGGCGAAGCAGGCTGCATCCAGAAGTCTCACTTGCATACCTGAGGCGGCCCATGGTTGAGCTATGGAATCAAGTCAGAGTTGCTAAAGAGTCCGTTGGAAGCACAGAAGAAAAGTTGGTGACTACACGGTTAACGACTAGAAGATCGAGCTGCCAGGCACTAGATTACTGCAATACTCGAGCTAGGCGAGCTGAGTCGTAGCAGCTTGTATCGAAACGTACAAGCCCCGTAGACGTTAGTGACATTCTGATGCCTGGTTAAGGAGGCTTGGCATCTCGCCAGCCTTGTGGACATGCATATATTGGTTGCGATGGAGATTTCTGGTCAGTATAGAGACGACAGATTTCAAGATTCATTCGGTCTTGATATCTCCCGCCGCTGTGTGCAACGATGACTGATTGCGTACTACCGTTGACCGAAATGCAGGATATCACCCATGAAGACCGGAAGAAGCAACCTTGGAAGTATATTGGTTACCGGGGCTTCTGCAAGTTCGTAGCATCCGACGACGACTTCTTTGTTCTTCGAAGATTCAGCACCCTGAGCTCTAGAGTGTTGCTGGCGCTGCAAGATGAACTGTCTGAGCTCGAAACCAACTCGAAGCTCACGAGAACGAACTAGGATCGAAATCAGCAGCCAACGCGCACAACGAAACGTTCAGAGGAGAATTCTCCAATATTCGACTCAACATAATCCGCGAGATTGACAAGAAACTGCGAGCATACAATGAGCTTGTCATCCAACATTCGGAGCTTCGGGGACGGTCACGAGTCCCGAGCAAAGACACGAACAGCCTCTCTAACTGGTTCTCAAACCATGCTAATGCCATTGCTGACGAAGAGACCAAGTACATTCAGCACACCAAGGATCTTTTTGCAAGGGTGCCCAAAAGCAAGACCCCGCTGCGTCAGCTTTTAGAGAAATCTTCACACTTCCGCCTCTTTCGATGGTGGATCAAGCCATCGCCTCTCGAGGATGAGAATGTACACTACACCTCAAATCGGCGGATAGACATGTTCGTCAAAGTGATCATCGCCTTGATAGGGCTGATCATGTTGATTGTGCCCCTCTGGGTATTGGCATTCGTGACTTGGGTTGTACACCGGCTGGCGATCATCACGACCTTCGTCGTGGTATTTTTGTGCTTTGTCTCTTTCACCACGGTAGCCAGGCCATTTGAGACGCTTGGAGCTGCTGCAGCGTAAGTCATCCTTTCCTGGAGGCGTGCGCTGGCTGACATGAAGTCGAATAGGTATGCTGCAGTGTTGGTCGTGTTTCTCCAAATTGCTCCATAGTCAGAAGGGAATGCACATTGCGAGCACAGGCTATTTGAGGAATTTTTGATTATAAGGATATGGTATCTAACAGTTGTCGCCCAGTGAGTACGATCATAGGCCAGGAAGACTGGGCATCCCGTCCGAGACTGTGTACTCTCAAGGTATTGTACAAAGTCCGTCTTCTAGAAGACGACTGACGAAGGAGGTATCTGAGTTTAGGTACAGCAACTTTGAAAATATATCCCCACTGCTGAGCGTTCGACTGGAGGACGAGTTCAAAGCTTCCTGTAGAAAGGATAATGTGCATTACTTCACGTCCGATTCAAGGGCACCAGCAAAAACAATGTTTGGACCAAGCGACTGGGGCCTGAAGTGAAACGTTATCATCATGCCAGAAGTTGCTTTTATCGCCCCATCTTCCTAAGACTTCAAGAAATATGCCAACGAGCAGTCTCCAGAGAAGGCTGTCTCATTCGTAAACCCGTGCCGACTCTCTTGATGTCCCTGGTCCGACTGCAGCAACTCTCGCTTCGAAGCCTTGCAGTTGATTTTGTAATTTCTCTGCAAGCTTTGAACTTGCGTATGAATCTGTGTCAAGAGTGTTGTAACCGGCGACAAACAGCTGCTCTCCGTTCACATCGACATCCTCGAGAATTTTGAAGAGAGAGCATAAGCGCTCTTCGTTCACAAGCTTCTCAGCCCGCAACATGCGATCGACCTGCGCGCCTAAATCTGCTGCCTCTCCCCTCTTCACGACCGCCAGAGCAAGTCGTGCGAGGCAAAGTCCAACGTCAAACTCCTCGCCAGCCAACCGTCGGAGGCTTGGCACAATCTCTTCCTGTCGCAAGAAGTCTTTGACCGTACGATGAAGGCATGAGATACCGTGGATCGACGCCTCAAGCAGGTCACCGCAGCGAGCATCGAGCAAGGTGCGCGCTCGACGGATATCGTCGTGAGTGGCGAAGCTGTCGTCTGGTCGGACATGCATGTCGATGGCATAGTCAGCATTGGAGATCTCCTGGGCAATGAGGTCCGGGGCAGAGAGCGGGAGTGCGTAATCTGCATGGTACGCGGATAGCAGGATGCGTGCAGATTGCAGCTTGTACACCGATTCCACACGTTCGAACATTCTGCGGAAAAAGCCATCCAGGGAATCTGGCATTTCACGTACTCGTGCCAGCAAGATGTCCAGTGTGTCGTTGTTTTCGAGGCCCCGATGGAGAGAACGTCCGACAAGGTAGACCCACAGAAACACGCCTTGCGCCTTACTGCAGATCTCTTCGACAAGGATCGTAGCTCCTCTAGGATTCAATCGTTGGAACTTGACGAATAAAGTGCTGTCACGCAGCGTGTCGCTGATATATCGTCTGAGGTCTCCTTGAGTCAAGTTTTGTACAGCCAGTTGTTTCCTTTCGCTGTAGGCATTCGTAAATGTGTTCCATGGCCTACTTGATACACAAAGCTTGAGGAAGCTTGGTGCTGCGATGCAATCCAGCAACTTGATAAGATCGCTTGGGTTGCCATCGTACTCATCCAGCCCGTCGATGAAAAGACAAAATTTGACGCCCAGATCTCCTTGGTACCGCAAGGCTCGCGTCATTTCAACAAGCTCTGCCAATGTCCATGGTATGCCGTGTATGTCCGCTCTCATCTCCCAGAATCGGCGTGGTAGTATGCAAGGAAGCAGCTCAGGGCATTGCTCAAACAGCTGATAGAGGATCGAGCGGAGCAGACCACGTTGGCTCTTCTGGAGTGTCGTTCCTGAGCACCAGAAGTAGTGATGGGCAATGATAAGCTGATTTCCAGCCGACCACTTTTTGAGTAGCTCTCGGGTACGGTGCTGACCAACGATGAACTTCATCAGTGTTGATTTCCCAGATCCTGGCTTGCCGGTGATCCAGTAAAGGCCTGCATTAAATGTTAGTAATCTTCTTCCTACTTCCACATGTGATCTGAATGTACGCACCATCATCGCCCCTGGTTGCCCAGTCTGTGAACCCTAATTCTGGCCTCTGGTATACCCATTTGAAAGTTTTGGCGTGGGCTTCTGGGATGCAATCCTCTCTTGCGTGAATCTCTTCGTACTGGAGAGACGGCAGGATACGCTGGACCAGATCTGCAGATCGTAGCAAGGAAAGGGTCTTTTTCAGCGCACAAGGCGCTTGAATTTGGCTGTCCGCGAACGCGATGCGATCTGCAACCGATGCGGCAGGATCCATCTTTGCATCGGTGCATATCTCATGATGGCATTTTGTGTATTCTCCAAAGTTGAAAGTCGTTCGGAGGCCTCAGTGCGGATTGGAGATGTTTTCAACGCCTGAAGCGCTTGGTTCACGTTTTGGCTGGGCGATAGGGGTCAGTCAAAGGCCACATATCAAGTGATCGAGAGCATTACTATTGCAAACCTGCCAGATGAAGAGTGAGCGGCTGTTGAATGGCTTCCAACTGCCTCTGCCATTTTCGTAATGTTGGAATCTTGATGACTGTCTTGAGTGTCGGAAGAACAGTATCACGCTTTCTTTTACGCTGTGTTGGCTGAAGCGAGAGCTTCTGAAGACCGGCGATCACATCGTCGGCTAGCATGGATGCTTTGTCGATCAAAGGGTTCTCAATGTTGACCTCCTCCGGCCTGGGCGTCCGCAAAGGTGCGAAGTCTGACTCGCCATCTATTGAGCTATTGTAGCTGCTTGATCTTCGGGGCCGACGTGAGTTGTGGTTCGATTCTGAGTCATCATCTGATTCGTTGTCTGAAGAATCGCTGGTGAGAAGTGGGCGGGGCTTTGGATTCGCCGCCTCTTTCTCTTCCTCTTCCCACATCTTCAGATCTCTCTTGTATTTGGCGTAATCTTCCTGGTGCTGCTTGGCCAGTATGTTGCAAAGGTTCTTTGTGCTTTCTGCTACGGCCTGAAGCCGTGCGTTATCCGCGGTAGATCCATTACTAGCAAGCTCGCGGCCTGTTTTGATCACTGAACAAGTGAAGGTGATGAGATCGGCGATATTGGCGGCGAGGCTGAGCGATGTCAAGGGGTCCAGCATCGTTCAACAGCTGGGAACCCGTTCGCCGTCAGTAGAGATCTGCACGCAGAAGTACTCCTACGAGTGTAGCAGGTGAAAAAGTGAAAGGATGGTCACGAGGCTTTCTTCCAGCGTGGGAGCCATCTTGTTCTTATATTGAGCACAAGTGAGGCGCAGCGATTTCGCTGCTACTGCACATCCTCAGCTGCTCTGTGGCTTGACGTGGTGCTGCGCCCAAGGTGGATGCATTGGGAATGCGCATGTCAAAAGGTCTCATATCTGTGGTTCTCAAAGAGAGAACTGCTGTACATCCATTGTATCGGTACATTTTCGCTGGAGGCCCATCACAGGATCAGTCTTGTGGAACAGTGTATCCATATAATGATGAAGAAGAATCTGGCTACAAGCTCCTTCATATTTGCAATTGTCGCCCAACAAAGCCAAGAGTGGCATTGCTGTCTCCTGCGCTATTGGAACAATTTGGAACACGCGCACGCGGCGCGGGCGTGCAGACGGTCGGCCATACCTACAAAAGTGCCAAAAATATGAAAAATACTAAAGTGCCAAAATCCAAACTTTATTTAATATAGTTATCACTTAATTAATCGTTTAATCGTCGCCTATAATACATAATAACAACCCATTTTTACTCCATCATTATGCCGATTCGCTACCTAGTCATACTCTTACGTAGCCTATTAATTAATTAGAAATCCTTCTATATAATAGTTACGCGCTTTACGTAGATAGTAGCTAGGTTTACTACTAAGAAATCTAGATTAGTATTAATCGCTATATAAATCGTTAATTATTTCACTTACTTTTAAATTAGGAGACTAGAAACGCCTCGGCTACCTCCTAGATCGCACCTAACGTAGTCGTAGTAAAGCGCAAATCTTAACCTAAGACGCTTACGTCCTACGTAACTTCACGGTATAGGCGCGCGAACGAGGTCTTAGGGATAAGGAGATCGGTCGTCTTCTAATAGCGACGGATCTTACGGAGAGCGATAGCTAGATTAATCGTTAGCGAGTACCGGCTACGCTTTACCGGCTACGGTTTTACTTACTTCCTAGCTTCTACCTATAGCGATGCCCCCTCTAGCCCTATATCTACTAAGCCTTTACCGCCTTTATATTTTTACTACTCCTAATAGTCTTTCTCGGCGCTTTTACCGCTTAACTACCTTAACCGTTCCTACGCCTACTATTAGCGAGCCTAATCTACCTAGTAGTCTACTTACTACGGGCTATTCTTACTTACTCGAGACTACGATAGCGAGCGATTTCGAGGCGGTTCTTAAAGATAGTAGTAAACGATAATATTTAGTATAAAGCGGCGATCGAGGAGTATAGGAGGACGGTCGCGGGTAAGCGAGAGCGAGGTCGGCCGAGTAAAAGATATTAGTAAAGAGGAGGTAGTAAGTAAGTCGTAGTTCTATTATTTATATAATAATAGGAACCGGAATAGTCCGTACGCCTTTATAAGTAAATACTTAAATACTATACCTAACTACTTTAATTTTCGCTACGTATAACCCCTTTAGGAATAACGTTAATATCGCTCTACTTCTTCGCCTCCGGACTTCTAAT
>MSJI02000952.1:0-35732 GCA_001931905.2 Cladosporium sp. IMV 00045 | reverse complement strand
AGGAACGTGAAACGGCCTATACTTTTGGCTTGGTTGGCAAGCTACGTTACTAATGACGCTTTTCTTGAGGGAAGCTTTTCTTTTCCTTTTTCTCTCTTTGTATACCCGTTTCTCATGTAGGCGATGGTTTTCTTTTTCGCAAAACTTAAGTGGATTTTTGTCGGGTTTAGCGATTGGCGTCTTTTGATTTCGTCTAATTTCCTTTCCTCTTTCTTCTCCGATTTTCGTTGTTGGATCACGGCACTTCAGGAACTCTGCATCACGAAGCCTGCAATATCTGTTCCATACCTGCCTTCACAGCACACCGTAACTAGTCTACCATACCACCTCAGAATCCCACCCTTCTTCTCACCTCGGTCTCAATGCCTTCCCTCAAAAGTATCCACCCTCCCCTCCACCACCCCCCTGACCGCCTCCCCAATCCCCGTCTCCCCACCCACAACATCAAACGCCAACCCCACCGTCCCCTTCTCCCTCAAACACTCCACCACCACCCCCGCCACATCCTCCCTACTAATCCTGCGTCCCAAATGAACTTTCCCCGCCTCCACCCTCCCCGTCCCAGGCTCCTCACTAAGCCCACCAGGCCGCACAATCGTCCACTCCAACCCGCTCCCAGACAACAACTCCATATCCGCTTCCAGCTTCGCGGCCATATACGGCCCGATCGCACCCCACATGCCCTTACTCCTCTCCCGGTCCGCGTCGTCGTACCACTCCGGCTCCGGCATCTCGCGATCTCGTACGTCCACCGCAGAAACCATGATGAAGCGCCTCACGCCCGCTTGCGCAGCGGCATGCATGCACTTGATCGCGCCGTCGCGGTCCACCGCGCGCGTCCTGTCAGGGTTGCCGCCTCCCGCGCCGGCGCTCCAGATTATGGCGCTGGCGTTTGTGCTGCTCATTGTGGCGGCCATGGAGGCGACGGTGCTTTCTTCGATGCTGCTCACGATGGGGTGCCCGCCCAGGGAGGTTATGAGGGGCGCTTGGGTGGGGGAGCGGATGATGTTGTGGACTGTGTGGGAGGGGAGGGCGGACAGCTGGCGCGTGAGGTGCTGAGCGACTTTGCCGGCGCCGCCGTAGATTAGGATGTTATTGGGGGTTGTCATTGTTGCGATTTGTTTTGTGGGTTGTGCGTTATGATTCCGTGATCTTGTGGTCTTTGGTGGTTGTTTTGCTAGCTGTTGGTGGTTATCGGTGATTGTTTGAATTTGGAAGTCTTTCTCGGTAGTATCGATGGAGAAGATGGGGTTGGTAGGACACGGGAAGTCAATGGTTTTATACCATTGATTTAGTCTGAAGCTCGATTATTAACGATGTATACATGTAGTCGAGCTCTGTCGTTGATGATGATGCGCCCCGCTCTCGATCGAGAGAAGATGCCCCGCTCTTCTCCGCCGCCTTCCACTCAATAATGCAACGATCACAGATCAGGTCGTGGTCACCATTTATGGCTTACATCCAAAGCAATCTTGGTGGCCTACATAAAGGCTGTGATGAGATGTATGGACATCTTCAGTATAACCAGTCGTACCACGGCGGCATGTCTACTCCCAAGTACCCTCGGTGGCGTTGCTTGGAGAAGGGAGCACGAGCTCCGCTCGAGGATGTGCAGGCTATACATGAAATGGGATCCGTCCAGTATCCCTCTACTATCTTCGCAAAGAGCACCGTCACGAACGTCAAATCATTCGCATACCTAAGGATCGTGATATCAACATGCTCTCAAGGCACACAGCGTGTTATGGATCACGTGTTGATCAGAGAGTGGAGGTGAGGCGTGGGCGAAGCAAGCACGCCATTATACGCAAATCACGCCATCAATCACACAATCAATGGCGTGCTATTCCGGCAAGACAACTTTCAAAAACCAAAACTGATCCAATTCCCATTTCCTGCATTAACCCGTTGTTACTTAACATATCAATCTGTGTCGCCAACGATACGATATCTCCTAAATCATTTCCCTGTTGCACTCTGGGACATTGCCCTTGACATTCTTTTTTTTGGTGGCGTGTCGGATTTCTCTGGCAGCCAAAACTGCCTTGCAAAAACACACAAGTCTCGTTTCATCGTAAAGGTGAAGTAAAGAAGAAGAAAACAAGGAGCACCACATCAATTATAAAAACGACAACAAGGGAGATGAGCCCACCTCAAGCGCGAGTCGGCTTGATGGCGAACTGCTTGAGGTACTCATAATCGGCGACGTTGGCAGCGACGGTGTCACGGATGACATTGGCGGCCTTCTCGCCGTAGGCCTCGGTCCACTCGGCGAACAATTTCTCGTCGGGTTTCGGGATTTTCTTCTGTCCGGTTATTAGCTGTTTGATGGCTGATGCGGAAGACCAGCCAAAATTCAAAGACTTACGGTGGCTCTGGGCTTCAGGTCCTTGGAGTGGATGGCGTCCTCGTGGAAGCCGTTCCACTTCTCGAACGCGTCCTTGGCGTGCTGGTGCTCTTCCTCAGTGTCCCAGTTGAGCATCGACATGTCGAACTCGATCCCGACGGACGCGCAGTACTGCCTGAGCATGCCTTCCGGGTCGTCGAGGAGGTCATCGGCGTCCAGGACGCAGATCTCGACGCTGCCTGGCTTCGCGACCGCGCCGTTGTCGGCCTCACCGCAGACCTTGGGGCCGACGATGCCGGATTCCCTGAGGTAGTCGAAGGTGCGGCGGAGCTCGTCGTAGCCGGCTTCTTCCGGCATGAAGTCGTTGAAGCCGGTCTTTTCGACGAGCGGCGGCACGCAGCAGCGGTAATAGCTGGGAATGGAGTTGCGCGGGTGGCGGATAAGGAAGGTGAAGTGGAACTTCTCCAACAACTCCTTGGGCATGACAGTCGGGTTATTAGGCTCGGCTGGAGTGGCGTACGGGAAGGGTGGGCTGTTGGGACGGCTGTCTGGCATCACGATGCCGGAGTCCTTGTCATCAGCTTCAGCGCCCTCGCCGTTCGCACTGACACCCTTGTCATCGGTGCCGACGCCGCGCTTGGGGATGCGCAGCGAAGGAGCGATGCGTGCGGCCTGCTTGTTCGGTGGCACGAGATAGTGCGTGATGTCTTTGATGAAAACACGCTTGCCCTGCGATTTGATCGTTAGCGTCTGCTGGCATGTAGATGACATTTGGCGAACGGCTGCAATGATAGTGGAATGTGCAGCAGGCGGTGATGCGAGATGCACAGAAAATCGCTGTCATCAATGTGTCGCTGCATCCTCCGTTCAATCATGGGTGCCGACCAAAGCCATGCTCTACGGTCGCATTCATCGAAACCGATAGGTCCGAAAAATCGAAGCAGCACTTGCAAAAAGCACAGCACAACGGATCCATGACACCACTAACGATAATGAAATCTTGCTGTGACACTTACATCTGGAGCCTCACTGTCAATACGATCAAGAATCGTCTTGAAAGTGGAGTCGGCAAAACCCGACTCCTTCCTCGCAGCCTCATCGTCAAGGTACCTGGTGCCCAGACGCTCAGGACCGAAGTAGAAAGCGTCGCCGAAGGGCTCGTGGACGCAGGTGAGGGTGTTGGTGCGGGTCATGAAGACCTGCGCTTTAGGTCAGCCATCTCCTCCTGCTTGCGACTTTGCGCGCAGGGGAGATTCAACGCTGGATGGATATCAGATCGGTGACTCGCGTACCCTCTCGAACGCTGTTGAACATGCTCGCGGGTGCGTAGCGACAAAGATGGGTTTTGTCGACATTGTGGTGGGTGGGTAAAGGCGGCCGAAGGCAGTACTGATATTTCAAGATTTGCCGGCCTTCGTCGTGGCTTTGATGTTGAAAGTGTTGCAATGAAGATGTGGTGGAATTGAAGTGTTTTCCTTGAAGTAGTGATAAACTTCGGAGGAGGGGTGTTGGGAGGAATTGACAACTTGCAGTCTCTGCAAAGCGTGCGTGAATTTATCGAGGCTCGTAAGGCTCGGTTACGAATATACTTGTCACAGGTGAGGAGGTGATCTCCACGTCTCGACAGTAGTAAGTGGTCCGGCGTCGTTGGACGGACCTGGGCTCTGCAAGTGATTCCCAGGGTGGGAGGGGACGAGTGGGTAGGCTTGCAGCGCCACATCGAACTTTGCGAGCTTTGGTGGGTGAATCCGGCGAGACAGGGTCGCAGAGCAGGGAACAAAGGCGTTCGGCCCTCTGCTCGGCCTATGACAGGGCACCCAACGGATACTGCACGGGAAAATTGACGAATAGTGGATTGGCCATGGATCCTAGAGCGCGGCTGCCCTCGCGTTAGATCCAAACTTGTAAAGTGACCTCTTTGCGCGTGCGTGTATGGCTGACGGAGTCTGGGCGAATTACGACTCGATTGATTTGCCGGTGTCGCCTGCATTGACTTTGGCATCGAAGATGTTTGTCTCGCGTCTCGCCCTTTGTTGCGTGCGGCTGATGCGGAGATAGGTCCGGGGCAGTTTTGCCGGAAGCAGCATCGGAGGGTGAGCCGTTCGACCGCAGACAAGCTACGTCACGGGATCAGGGGAGGCATATGTCATGTTGTTAGCACAGCATTCGTTGTTGTCGCGTGGGTAAGAACATCAAAGAGAAAACACTAGCAGAAGAACGTGGGGGTCGAGACATGCGACATGAGGTCCAGATAAGCATGCGTCCGTTCATTCCCTGGTGCTAGCAGAAGAACATGCGAGCATCGCGAGCACGCCATCGCGCTACAGCCATGTTTGCGTCAAAGATCATCCTCACGGCATATGTAGAACTCGGCTGTCCATGTGTATCTCCTCAAACTGGTCCCTGTGAAGAACAACCCTGTACCTACAAGGCTGAGAGTATGAGACGATCCCATGGTGTTCTCTGTTCGTGCCGCCTGGAAACACCGAGGAATCCATCAAAAGCCCAGACAATTCCATGCATCAATCTCGAAACCAAGACGCGAGGGCAGTAATATCGGGGACCATCGGATGCTGATCCAACATCTGCGCCAATGTCGCCCTAAGGGCGTAGCTGGAGCCATGGGGCTTTGAGAACGAGCCAGACCACCTCAGCAAGCGCGCGAGCTCTGTAGCTATACCAGCAAGGGACAGTAGGCATGACCGGATCGTGCCATTGCGCGCCCTCGGTGGAGTCATGCACTGTAGCCACTCGAGCCACTTCAGCCTTTCAGGTGAACGTCCGACAGGCGATCGAGGAAAAGCAAAGCAATCCGCAGCGGCCGCACTTGCGCGTAGCGAAGCGACAAGGTGCTGACAGATATTTTCTCACCCCCAACCTTTGCCCTAGCCGTCAGATTCTGTGTTCCTATGGTGTGCCCAACGCTTGTCCCTGGCTTTTGTTCTGTTATACTCCAGCAGCAATTCAAGCCAAGCGAATCTTGACATCGCTCATTGCTTCTTAACAGCAGGTTCCGGGATCTTCCAGTTGTTCACCTCCCACCACCATCTCCTGATTTTGGCACCGACACTCTGTCCTTGCAAGGTGGACGATCGATTGAGGTGACGCCAGCCAGAAACGATGAGCGTCCAAGCCATACCCTGCACAAGGGGCATGAATAACTACGACAAGTTAGAACGCAATTTCAACCCCCTCTAGAAAGTCATTAAGCAAACCTGATCCCTCATCGTGATGTACGTAACCACCTTCCAATCCTTTGCGTCCTTGATGCTCGCCAGATAGCTCTGCTCGAAGCGCAAGTCGGGAAGCGGTGGCATCTGCGGCTTGCGCGGTGCCGGGCGCAGGACAGACAAGGGCACTTCGTCTTCGTCGATGTCTGAGAGCACGTCGACGGAAGGCGATCTGTCGAGGCGGACAGGCTCTTTCTCTGACGCGGCGGTGGACGGGTTCATGTCGTGCTCGATGCTGGGAGACTCGATGATGTGGGCGCTTTGAATCGTTTCGGCCGCCTGGATAGCGGCATCTTGAACTCCGGCCATGATGTGGTGCGGTGGTGTCCCTGAAAAGATTTGGTGCAGAGAACGGTGCTCGATTGGTAGTATATTTAGTCGGCAGTGATGTTGTTCGGCACGTGTAGGTGTTTCGTCAGGCAAACAGCTTGACCCGCAAGCGCTGGCTGGGTCTCGAAGCCTCAGCCTCAGGCAACTCGAGAGCTGGAGGGGTCTCCAAAGTGGCATAGATGTAGAGAGCAACAGGCGACACAAACCCACGCCCAACAACACAGAAACGCCGTCAAGATGGGAAATGCAAACTCTCAGATGCTGGAGAACATTGTTCAGGGGAGTAACTGTGAGTTTCACGCCGCTGGACGCCCAACAGACCGCATATCTCCTCTACGGTGTGCTCTCGATTTAAAGAACAATAATCGCTAACGCCATGTGCTCTACACAGTCGACCGCGAGGAAGTCGACAGATTACGCAAGCGTTTCATGAAACTGGACAAGGTGCGCTTTCACTCTCAAGCGCCGCATCAAACTCCCTCCCACCACTAACGCCGACCGCCAGGATGGCTCCGGCACGATCGAGCGCGAAGAGTTCCTGCAATTACCACAAGTCTCCTCCAACCCGCTGGCGACTCGCATGATTGCAATTTTCGACGAAGACGGCGGCGGAGACGTCGATTTCCAGGAGTTCGTCTCTGGGCTCAGCGCCTTCAGCAGCAAGGGAAACAAAGAGGAGAAGCTGCGGTTCGCGTTCAAGGTCTACGATATCGATCGCGACGGGTATATCAGCAACGGCGAGCTGTTCATTGTGCTCAAGATGATGGTGGGGAGCAACTTGAAGGATCAGCAGCTGCAGCAGGTGAGTTGTGCGGAAGGCATGAGGTGGGATGTTCGCTTGGGCGAGAGTGAATGGCTGACGGAGAGTGATAGATTGTCGACAAGACTATCATGGAAGCGGATCAGGACCACGACGGCAAGATCAGCTTTGAGGAGTTCACGAAGATGGTGGAGAACACGGACGTGTCTATGAGCATGACTTTGGGTACGTTTGCACGCTTGATCTTCACGTACTTCTACTTTGTACTAACTGGTGGGATTCTCTCACAGATCAATTCTAGTGGTCCTACAGCGATACCCGCGGGACAGACTACCCGGCGTTTTTTGTGTTGCGAAAGATCAGAGAAAACAAAATCACGAAATGATGAAAATGCATTTATACGGCGTGCATCATTTAGCTGGCCTTTGTCTGGCGAAATTCTGTTTCACTTCGGCTGTGTGTACTCTTGTTCCTTGGCCTCAAGTAGTCCGTGGCTTTGAAGGGCCAGCCTTGTAGGTTTCTTTGAAGACTCACATCAAGGTGAGAGACACGGAAGCACGAGGCTGTATTTCGACACCTTGTCCGAGCTATTTAAGTCTCCAAAACAAAACAGACAAATTCATTCAGGAGCAATAGGATAACGCTTCGCCAGCAACGCGATCCTCAGCTTCAGCGCTATACAGAAGAAATAAAAGAAATGATAGGGTATCTCGCCAAAACCGTACACTCACTCCTTCACAGAGAAGGCAGCAAAGTGCTCTCTATCCAACGTTTGATCACACAGGGCCTGGTGTTTCTTCGAGAGTTCTTCCAAGACCTGCCGCCAAATCTCTAATTGAGCAGTGCAAACATGAAAGATCCGAGCACGACAGCTCTCAGAGCCGCGCCATCAGTCAATGCCATTGCAGTCGTGAAGACATTCCTCGCGGCGTCTGCGGCGCGGCCTGAATGCTGCACTTCGCCGGATCCCCTGTAGAAAAGAAAAAAAGTCAGTCCTAATGTCTAAGAATTCTTGATTGGAGAAACAACACTCACTTGGACGAAGCCAGAATGTTCGTGCTCAGCCCACCAGGGCAGAAGACGACCTTGAAGCCCGCTCCCTCGGGTACACTAAACGTCGAGTCCTGGTCGTCGTAGGCGAAAGAGTAGGCGTCCGGGCACACGTTCTTGGCTGCTTTGGAGTAGTAGTTTGACGAGCACTTGCTAGGGCCGTCGTACTTCCCCGTGCAGCAATACGCCGGCTCGTTGTATTTCGCGCATGCCGAGAAGCATGGGCTGAACGCGGGTCGTTGCACGTTGCCGTCCGGGTAAGGGTATACGCCGCTTCCTGGCGCTTGGGGTGGAGTGACTTGCAGATCCCATGGGCACCATTGTGCAACTGTGGAGGCGGAGGCGTCGTTGAAGGGGAGAGGGTTGGAGGAGTCTGTTCCTAGGAATTGCTGCGAGCCGCTGTAGGGATCGTGGTTTGCAGGGCCAAGGTCTCCTATGCTCGCGACGCAGGAGGGGTTGGTCTGATTAGGTGGGATGTCGTCGACGTTGGCTTTGCCATTTCCCTGGAGGACGATGGCAACCGGCAGGTTGTAGCCGTCGACAAGGCTGATATCGTAATAGGAGAGATCGTGAGCACCGCTCAGTGTGAACTCAGCGAGCGTGGTTGGTATTTCGCCGGTGCCTTTGCATTGGAGGAAAGGACCGCAGTCGCCTGTAGTGCATTGCCGTCCTTGACCTGATGGTTGCCCGGCATCATTGAAAGTGCAGTTCGTCCGGCCCCAGACGCGGCCTTGCCAGTCTTGAGAGACATGAAGCGTTTTGTTAGAACCAGGTGAAAGCTTGAAGCTGTGAATCGTCAGCACCTCTACTCGCTCGGTGCTATCCGTGTCAGGAAACCTACCCGCTATCTGATGGAGGAGTCCCTGCCTGTGTGAGTATGCCAGGGTGTATCGTTTCACTGCATTGGTTCGACACGATCAGTGGGATGTTGGCGTTGCTGTTTTGCCGTTTCTCCACCTTCCACTTCATGTGATGTTCGGCGTAGCTAGAAGCAAATAGAGACATGGTGAAAAAGAGCGTTGGATGCATGTTTCGTATAGGCGCCATGAGACTGCTTTGAGGTTGATTCAGGGTATGTTTAGAGATGACAGGAGACCAGCTACTGTGTTGGACGACCAGAGAGCGAAACAATAGCAAGCCGGTGAGTACAATAGACTGCGGCTTTTACATGGCGGTTGGCGATATCAATGATGGCGGCGGCGTCTACACGCCCAAGCGCGATGCCATGTACTGCGGTATGGCCGACATGGTATGAAACAAGGCAGCTGCCATGCAAGCTTGCAGTAGCCGCATACCTGAGATCGAACTTTTTCTGAAAGTGCTTGCCTCGTGGCCTACCAGTTGACAGCGCAGAGGCAGGCGAAGATGAAACTGAACACCATTCCAGATCGCTTCGACGATGTTGCGCTGCCACAGACGTCACCTCACGTTCCACCCCTGTCGCTCCAAGGCAAACGCTCCCCAATTGCTTACACGCATGTTTGGCTCACTACTGGGCAGATGAAATATACCATCAACTAGTAAAGTCACGAATTTCCACGCTGCTGCGTAATCTATTGGCCATGCGATCAAACGAGCAGGCTTCCAGGCCTGCATTGAATGTGGCAGTACAAGGTGGTGGAATCGACAAATACCCGGCCAAAGCACACGCACGACGCGTCGCAGAGGCCTTTGGCTCCTGCTCCTCTGTGATAGTACTGGAAGGCGAAAAGAAAGTAAATTACTCCAATTCAGACCAGCCGCGCCATTTCCGTCAGGACCGGTACTTTTACTATATCACCGGCTGCAATGAACCGGACTGCTATGTCACGTACGACATAGCTCAAGACTACTCAACGCTGTGGCTACCACGTGCAAACCCTTCACGGATCTTTTACGATGGTAGAGGAAGTACGCCAGCAGAAGCCTTGGAGAAGTATGATGTAGACGACGCGAAATACATCCGAGGTGGTGCCCAACAGGACGCCTCTGTCGCTGCACTGATAAGCATACTACGGTTTGGAGCTTATACTGCCGAGACACTACTTTGCATGCCCAAGATCAGACCAACCCTGTCGGGGTGCGAGGAATACCTGAAATCAGGGCTCGATGTCATTGCCGACAATGGCTTGAAAAACGCCTTTGACACCTGCCGTGCCATCAAAGATGCGAACGAAATCGCACTCATACGCAAAGCAAATGAGATCTCGTCGCAGGCTCACCTCGAGGTCTTCAAATCCCTACGACACCTGAAGAAAGAAGCCGAAGCCGAGGGATTGTTCATGAACACCTGCATCAGCAGAGATGCCAAAGAGCAAGCGTACGGACCCATCGTCGGGTCTGGACCGAACGCAGGTATCCTGCACTACCAAGCGAACAATGAGCCATTCGAGAATAGGCAGGTGCTGCTCATTGACGCAAGTTGCGAGTGGGAGCTGTATGCTGCCGACATCACTCGTACGATGCCTCTTAATGAGAAGAAGCCGGGCCACTGGCCAAGCAAAGAGTCGGAAGCAATCTACAAGGCCGTAGAAAAGGTCCAGGAGGCTTGCATACGACTACTGAAGCCTGGGAGGCGTTTCATTGATGTCAACTGGTGCGCGATCCACATGACTATCGACTTACTGCTTGATCTTGGCCTACTGAAAGGCGACCACATGGAGATCTTCCACACTGGCACAGTCTCGGCTTTCTTCCCGCACGGCTTGGGCCACCACATCGGTCTTGAGGTTCACGACGTGGCTCCTCCTCCTCGCCTCCAGACGACATCTACCTCCGACATTCAACGTGCATACGCCGCTTATACCAACGAACTCTCCCCTCAACACCAGGCTCTTCCAGACTTCTCAGAAACAGAGCACTTCGCCCTGAACCCGTCAACATCACTCGCTCCTTGCACCATTGAGTCGCCGCCTCTTGAGCCGGGCAACGTTGTAACGATCGAGCCTGGCATTTATTTCAACAAGTTCATTCTGGACACGGTATTCTTGCCCGACCCCAAGCATAGCAAGTTCATCAACAAGGAAGTCTTGAAGAGATATATGCCGGTGGGCGGCGTTCGTATCGAAGACGATATCCTGATCACGGATAAGGGTTTTGAGAACTTGACGGGTGCGCTTAAGGGCGAGGAGATGCTCGAAGCTATTAGGGGAGGGAAATAGTTATGTGGATGTAGTTCATGCAGCATAAGATACATGTAATCAGATATGGTGATTTAACCAGGTTGAAAATCGTACATAGCACGGTCATGTCTTGCTAAGGGTCTTCTTTGTCAAGATCTGCTATTCCAAGGTCTTTTACATATGTCAAGGCCAACGTCCATAGAGACCTGAAGTCTATGTTGATATGTTAAGTAAACGAAATCGATGTGCTAGTCAACCGATTTCGACGATTACTTGTGCAAAGCACGATGGAGTCACGCAAAAGGCATCGCCCATGAACAGTTGGCCTCTTTGTTTGTTTTTAGTCAAAGAAAGACAAGACCGGCAATTATTGAGGGGCTGTTTTTGCAAGATTTGGGTGAAGGAGTTCGGGGGAACGGCACTTTTGAGACTCGCTGTCTCATCAGACGTCTTCTCACGTCTCACTCCGCGCCCTCACGTCATTCACATCCACCACCACCTCAATTAACGACCATGCCTGCATTTGCTTAATTGCCGTTTGCATTTCTTTTGTCCGACCTATTCACGACCCGCATCTGCCATACTCTCCTTGGGATATCATGAAACACACCGGCAGGCCTTTCAGCGTCGCCAAAGCCCTGCGATCACTTTTCGAAGAGCCCCTCCTCAACAGCAGTCCATCCATAGCCCAGCGACGAGCCTTCCACGAATACTTCGTCACTCACCTGCCTTCCACCTCACTATCGCCTGACCGAGCACAACCGACCCGACACCATCACTTCCCGCGCGATGAATCCAAGCCGCACTCAGGATCCCCAGAGCGCGCGGCGCAACTGACCCCAGGACCTACCAACAGAGACACGACAGTTGTCCGCATACCAATCAAGTCCGCGAAGCACCACTTTGGTGCCGGAGTGAGCAGAGGCAGCAGGCCCTACAATGAAGACACCTACCAGGCGGGTACGATCGAGATCCCGGCGTTTGCGAAACGGCAGCCCGTGAGCTTGACGAGGAATCAAATACAAAGTGGGAAGAATGCGAATGAGAACAAAGCCGCGAAAAGCGGAAATGGCGATCCGCAGGTATTCTACTTTGGTGTATTTGATGGGCATGGAGGGACTGAGTGTAGCGAGTTTCTGCGTGACAGGTTGCATGCATATCTTGAAGAGTCCGCGGTTCTGTTTGGCATGGAGAGCTCTTTGCGGCCACGGAATGAGTTTGATGGCGACGGCGAGGCTTGCGGTTCCGAGGGCGGCGTGATGGGTGCGCAGGACCCGGAAGACTTGCAGAAGAGCCTCGTTAGCGACTGGAAAGAGACTGTCGGAGGCTACTTCAAAAGGTTCAAACCCGAATGGTTTCCAGCTGTGTCGTCCGGATCATCTCTGTCTACACCCTCAACCGACGACAACTCTTCGATTGAGACGGTCCTAAGCTACGCTTTCCTGAAAGCCGACTTGGATTTCACAAAGGCACAAGCGGCGAAGCGCTCAGAACCCCCTCCAACCGGCCCGCCACCTTCTTCGGTCGATGACCCTGTGCTCAGCGACAAGCCATTGAACGAGTCGGACGTGTTATCTAATCCCGAAAAGCCTGCATCGCAGAACCTGAGCAGTCGGCCTGTTGCTCGTGGGTCAAGCCCGGACTTGAGCAAGCCGATCGGTAGCGATAAGCGCTTCAAAGGCGGCTCGACTGCTTCCATTGCCATGTTTAGCACACCCACTTCCACGCCTTTCTGGACGCCTGCTTCACCCAGTACACTGCTTGTTGCCCATGTGGGAGACACTCGTGTGCTGCTGTGCCGAACGAGCGACGGCAAATCTGTTCCCTTGACCATCAATCACCACCCCTCGACACCTGTGGAAGCTACTCGCTTGCGCCGCTACGCTGCAACATTCGTCACAGACTCCTTCGGCGAGGAGCGTATGCTGGGACTCGCCAACACCCGCTCCTTTGGCGACATTGCCTCGAAACGGATCGGCGTCAGCGCCGAGCCTCAAATCACCACTGTGCAGGTTGCACCTGCAGAGCACTCCTTCCTAGTACTGATGTCGGATGGCGTCTGCGGTCACTTGTCTGACCAGGAGATCGTAGACGTGGTTAAAGAGGCCAAGACGCCGGCTCAAGCGGCGCAAGACCTCGTTTCGTTTGCGACGGAGGTGAACCCGGACGACGCGGACAATGCCACCGCGCTGGTGGTGCGATTGGGAGGCTGGGAGAGACGGAGTGAAGGCGGTGGCGGCAGCATTGGGACGAAGGAGCAGAGACAGTACAGGAAGAATGAGGCGGCTGATCCTAGGCAGAGGAGGCAGTGAGGAAACGTTGTCGCTAAGCGTCGGCTTCTAGACTATTGTGCAGAAAGGCACTGTACACATTGTATAGTTCAAATTGAAGCTTTTGTGAATTTGATGACCATCCTTCTTACTTCATTGTCATGTTGCACAGATGTATATATACCTTACCTGGTAGGTTGAGCAGAGGTTATTGATCCTCTACACCGATATGGGTACATGCATTGGTTCATAAGATGAAATACCTTGATCCATGACATCGATATGGTTGTCGACATTATTCTTTTACTTCACTACACACATATACAGTATTAATGACCATGCAATTCCGTCAGTGATCGATCAATAATGCGATAGATAATATGCGCGCTAGGACAGCGAGTGACGATGTTTTCCCTCGACCGCTGCTTTTTAGCGCTGTTAGTTGCTGTTGCAACCGCCGGACCACAACACACCACCAAGCCGAGCCTTTGAAGATCGCAACAACTGCCAAACGAGATTAAGCACGACCACCGAACACCGCACGCGAAGAAACACGCGAAAAGCAATGCTGGCTGCACAGTAACACCACCCTAGCCGCCTGAATATACTAACAACACCATGGAACAACAAAGCGCATTCGAATTCCCAGCACGACAAAGCTCGCCGCTACGCACCCTCTCGCCGGAGCGCGTCAACAGCCGCCCAGCATCGACCGTTGGAGGTTCCAGCAGCCGCAAGACATCAGAAAATGAATACGAGTCCCCGAGCGCGCGAGCAACGCACTCCCCATCGCCGACCCGTAAAGCAAACCTCTTCGCCGACTACCATCCCAAAACCCGCTCCTCCTCACCTTCCAAAGAAGTCTTCGGCGGCGGCAGCGGCGTACCTCAGTCTCCTTCACTACCAGAGTTCCCAATGCTGCGCACCCACGGTCGGACTAACAGCGACGTGCAAGGCTTGGTCAAGCGCTTTGAGCACCTGGACGTGAGGGACCGGGACGCCGAGAGCGAGTCGCGACGGAAGAAGCAGGAGATGGAGCTGAGGCGGGCGCAGTTGGGGAGGGAAGAGGCGGAGTCGGAACTCAGCAAGTGGAAAGAGGAGTGCAGGAGAATCGCGGAGGATCTGAAGGAGAGCCGGCACAGGGAGAGTAAGGTCTCCAACCGGCTGGAGAAGGTCATGGTAAGCTATCTGTGAGCGGGCTTGAATTGGTCGTTCTGTTGATTAACGACTTATAGGACGATTTCCGCCAAGCCAAAGGAGAATACAGCACCAACTCAGAGGCCTACGTTAAGGAAGTTCGCAAGGCTCGCAAGGAAGCTTTCAAATCCTCATCTGCTGTGCTCAAGCTACAGGAGACGCTGAGAGACACGCAGAAACGGTTGCAGGTCAGTAAGATTGACCACGCAACCGATGTGCAGAAGGCAGGCCGCTTCGAGCAGGAGGCAACGGACTCGAAATGCGAACTCATTGCTATGCAACAAGAATACAGCAAGTTGCAAGAGCAGTACAGAGTTCTTGAGCAGGAGAAGGAAGCGCTGAAGGTGAATCTGAAGGAGGAAGAGGTCGCGAGGATCGCAGCTGAAGGGCAAATTGCCCTGCCTGCTGGGAAGGGTGACGACGAAGACCTTTTCGACTCACCTCAAAAGGCTTCTCCTCGGAAGAACCAGCGCTCGCCACTTTCTGACGACAAGGAGAATGTAGGCATTGTAACAAAGAAGATGGCCGAGTCTAAGCGGCTGCAAGAGGAGGTGGACATCGAGAGGAGGAAGAGGGAGTCTGCCGAGGAGATGGTCGAGTTCTTGCGTATGGAGTGCGCTTTCAAGTGCTGCGACTGCTCTTCAGCATCGAGACACGGACGCGCTTTGAGAGTCAGCATGGATGAGATTGTTGCGTCTTCTATCGCGAAGATGAAGGCCGACATTGCCACCATACTCACCCCACCTGCCAGTGAGAACGGCGAGGACAAGATGGATGTGGAAGACCACATGCCTGAGCCCGAACCCTCGGAGCCGTCTTCAGATATCCCAGAGCAGAAAGAGTCAGAGAGGGAAGTAGACGAGGTCATGGCTGAGGACTATAACGACACTCCCGCCCAAGAGGACGAGAGCGTCACGCTCGCTGCTGATGAGACCCCCATCTCCATGGACGAGGAGGTCATTCAAGCGCCGCGCCCGACTCCTGCGCATGTCGCTTCGAACGACGAGCATTTTGATACACACGACGAGGTGGAGACAGAGGGACAAACCGAGCATCAAAACGAAGACTCTGAAGAACCTGAGGCCTCAGAGACCAACAACACCGTCACCGTCCCTCTAAAGGACTCACCGCCATCTACACCTCCACGAGCTCAACACAATGCCGATTTCGACAATCAGCATCCTCACTCGGTTCGTACGATCACCACCACAACCCGCATCCCTATGCACTTCACACCCGTCTCCAAACCCGCACCAGTCCCATTCTCAGAGCAAGAGAACTTCCGACCTCTGACCGACAACACCAGTGACTGTGCCATTGACGACGCCCCATCTGCATTGCCCTTCGACCGCGAAGCCGCACTCGCCGCCATCGCTTACCGACGCGGCAGGGCTAAGAGCATTGCCGACGGCACCATGACTCCGCGCAAGCAGATGATCGAGGGCGTGAGTATCAATGGTCGTAGGGACATCTCCGCTCCTGTCATCGGCGCCAACGGATACCATCGGAAGGCTAACTCCGTGAGTCGCTCGACAGGAAAGGCACTGAGGACTTGAGTTAATGACGGGCATTCATTTTGAAAGGCATTCGTTTCGTATGTTCGTTTTCTTGAGTTACTCTCGCATGGCGTTTCTTGGATTTTCTGGGATTGATTACATATACCACAAGCGAGGTGTTGGGTTTGCGTTCGTTCGTAGTATAGTAATATCATTTGTCCATCTATGACTTTGCCGGTGCATTATCCTTCAACGATCGTTCGTTCTGGTGGTATGGTGAGCGGTGGATGCGCCATGTAGCGAGATACCTCCTCCGAGTCGTATCAGCTTACGATCGACGGTATTGACAGCGTCATCTCGCATTTCATCACAGTGATCAAAATGCTCAACGTCAAAAACGGTTCGCACGGGACTCCGGAGTCCAACGGCTCCGTCAAGTCCGACCAAAGATGCTACTTGAACTCTGGCAACCACTACACAAGTCAATATTCTTTCCTCGTGGGTCCCTATACTTGTTTCAAGAGAGTCGTTGCTCCTAACATCATGACCAAAGTACAGAACGTACTACTCCTCGCAGCGGCTGCACAAGCTCAGTCTGGTTTCGACCCTCCGCTGGTCGAGCAATGCCCTGGCCTTGCAAATGACAGCGCTGTTGCTTGCGTGAATAACTATGCTGCGGTCCTCCCCTACCCGTTTGTTCGAGCCACCGCTAGCAATGGATCTGATCCGGAAAATGATACGTTCGTCGAGACCTCAGTCCCATCGGACGGCTCCTTCGCCCGCCTGTCAGACACGACATTTATCGTCTTCGATCAAGAAAGAGGCCTTGACATCCTCGGACCAGCACCAAGACTAGAAAAAATCTTCGAAACCAGCAACGACAGCATTCACGAAGCCCCCGTGTACGTCCCCGGCCTCAACGCCATCATCTTCTCGCAACCGCACCAAGGCGTCTACCAGCAGCAAATGATCAATCTCAACGGCACTTCGCCCACGATCAGCAACTACACCACCACCCCGCCCGTCTATGCCGTGAACGGCGGTCGATACCACAAAGGCAAAATCTACTGGGCCTCCGAAGCGAGCTTCTCCTTCCCCAACCCAACCAACAGCAGCGACATTATCGACCAAACACCTGGCATCTACGAACTCAACCCGTACACAGGCGAAGTACGCACTCTCCTCAACAACTACTTCGGCCAACAACTCAACAGCCCCAACGACCTCACAATCGACAGCAGAGGCGACATCTTCTTCACCGACTCATGGTACGGGTACGCCATAAACGTAACCTTCCACCCCGTCCTGCGGCCCCAAACATACCGTTTCCGCCCCTCCACCGGCGCCGTCAGCGTCGTCGAAGACTCCCTCCAACAGCCCAACGGCATCGGCCTCAGCCCGGACGGGCGGACGATGTACATCAGCGACACGGGCGTCACAGACTTTTCCGCCGCTCCTCCCGAGCAAGTCCCGCGGTACACGTTCGACCCCTTCGGCGGCCGCGCCGTGTACGCGTTTGACGTCAACTTCGCTCCGCCGGGGAACTACCTCACGAACAAACGACCCATCTGGTACGCGCAGACGTTCGCGCCGGACGGGCTGCACGTTTCGCGCGAGGGTTACGTGTTGACTGCTACGGGTAGGGGGGTGGATGTGTTGAGCGAGTGGGGGGAGTTGATCATGCGCATTGAGGTGGGACAGGAGATCAATAATTTGCAGTTTGCGGGCGAGGAGAGGAGGGAGTTGTGGTTGTTTGGGCTGGGGGGTGTTTGGAGGGTGGGTGGGTTGAGGGGGATTAGGGGGATGGAGGAGGAGTGATGATGGTGATGATGATGCCTGTGAGGGAGGAGCTGGGTTTTTGTAGTTTCTTGTGAGCTTTTCGTAATCTTCATTGATTCATTTCTAATTACTAGCACTCTGGTACATCCGGCTCTCCAGCTGACATACGCATGAACGCAGCAAAGCAGTCGGCTTTCAGTTTCTCTATATAATAAGTCACAGTGACTTTGTCGCATCCGATTTCCTCGTAAGACACTTCGCCAGGTCCACAGATGTCACCCAACTTCACTAACTTCCACTTTTCGTCGATTGCCAACTTCAGCCAGCCGCGAGGCGTGTCATCGTCGTCCTCCTCAAATTCCTCCTGCTCTAGTTGTGTGATGCTCACAGCCCAATATATAGAGGATTCTTCATTCGTCGTCTGCTTGCAG
The DNA here is from genome assembly GCA_001931905.2 of Cladosporium sp. IMV 00045. Taxonomy (NCBI): domain Eukaryota; kingdom Fungi; phylum Ascomycota; class Dothideomycetes; order Cladosporiales; family Cladosporiaceae; genus Cladosporium; species Cladosporium sp. IMV 00045. The sequence continues at coordinate 17,741 of MSJI02000952.1, read as the reverse complement.
ACCAGGAGTGGTGCTGAATTGAATGATTGGGTGAGCATTCCAAGCTCAAAGAGGTGCAGCGTGATGTCGTTGTAGCTCATCTTCAAGACGATTTGGTCAAGTTATGGCTCGATATAGCATATTAGGGAGAATGCTACTTCGTAGGCATGGTCACCTGTCCCAAAATGAAGGAATCCATTACGTGCATGATTGAGTATCCCTCGTGCTTCATATAGACAGTCTTCAGACTCTAGGAAAAGCCCGCGAATGACCTCCTGAAAGTCGTCAGGGTTTGCAGACAGAGGATGCATTATGAGGTATCTCGTGAAGGCATCGATATCGTCTGGTGTGAGCCCTATGTCCAAGAGATCTTGCTCTCTTTCTTCATTTAGCGTTTGTGACGACCGACACCAGTTCTTTAGCGTAGACTGTAGGTCTCCAGTGAACAGCTCTGGTACGCCATTTTGTCGTACTTCAAAGCCCCGACCCTAGATGGTATCATCATCGAGGCCATCCTTTGCAAGATTCGTCCTAGCGCACGAGAACATGTCAACGTCCCCGTCCTCCCAAAAAGTTCCGTAGCGGTCATCCATGCTCTCCTTTTTGGACGACTCGACTTTCAAAAATTCCGTATAGTCATAAAGCAGTCCAAATTCCGCATTCTGATCTTGAACGACGCAAAAGTGAGTTGGTTTGTAGCCTGGAAGTTTGCTGGCTTCCTTCCTCGTTTTCTTGACAGACAGAGGTCCCAACAGGCAAAGAGTTGTGAATTCAGATTCTGAGAGTAGGTACGACGGCCTCTTCGAGTTGAGCTCCTCCTGGCAGGTCTTCTGAAGCTGTGTCCTTGAAAACGAGGACGACGGGGGCGTTTCGCGTTCTGGTCTCGAGCCGAGTAGTCGTTTGCGTTAGAGGAGGAGGCTCGCGAACTTCGACTGTTTTTCGCGGCATTTTTCCATCGTCGTCGAAATATAAGCACCCACCAAGCAGACGGTACACCATGGTTGCTATCATACACGTTGTACGATTTGATGAAGCGCGTAAGTTAGTAGCTTGTTCGTGATGGTTACATGAGTGAAAGTAACGCCAATATATAAGTTAGGCTCCATCTTTTGTTACGACAAAGCCGTCAGGCCGCTCCCTTTCTTTGTACTCACTGATCGAAATAGATAGCTTCCATCGATATGACTCTTGGTCGCTTTCAGGGACGAACTGAGGCAACCAGGCCTATGATGGGCCGATTGAAACTTGCTTTACACCATGAGATAAGAGTGAAGTTTTCAGTGGCTGAAAGGTAGACAGAAAAACTTGGTGGAAGTTGCTGTCGCAAGAATAAAATCTTTAAGATGCCATTTTGGGAATCGAAATTGAATGCCTCTTCCGTCAAGGCGTGAAAAACGCCATCTATAGAATGCGTGTGTTTTGAAAAGACTGATTCCCGGCGATTAGTTACCAGCATTACCTCTCTTACCACCCCTCTTCATCCTCGCCACATGACCCCTCTGAACCCTCTGCTCATCCACCAAACTCCTCTTGCCCTTCCTCTTCGCCTTGCCGATGGTCATCAGGAAGTTCTTCTTGCGCGCCTTCTCCCTGTTCGTCGTGCTCTTGCCCTCGGCGCGCTTCTGCTCCTTTCTCTTCGCTGTCGAACTGCGGTGGTCGTTCTTCTCGTCGCCGTCTTCGCCCTTGGCCTTGCGGAGCTTCTCCTCCTTGGTCATCTTGTGGGAGAGAGAAGCGAGACCCTCGATGTGATCGGCGGTGAGGGCGTCGTCGTTGTGGCGTTCTGCGGCGGCTTGCTGTTGTTGTTGGATGCGGCGGCGCTTGTTGGCTGGGAGAGCGGCGGTGATGGCGGCGGTTTGTCGCAACTCGTTGAGTTTGGCGAGGTCGGCGGGTGTGAGGATGCGGGTGGTGGCGAGTTTCGAAATGCGGTTTTCTTCTTGCTTGAGCGCTTCTTCGTTCTCCTTCGCCTCGGTCGCTTTGCTCGCGTCCTCTCCGTCGGCGCCTCCTTCGGCAGCCTTTGCCTTGGCCTTCTTCTTTTCTCTCTCATCTTCGGAGTCTGAGATGTCAATGTCCTCGCCATCGCTTTCCACGTTGATCCAACCCTCGCCGTCGTCGCTGTCGTCACTCTCAGCGTCCCAGTTGTTCCAGCCCGCCTCCTCATCTTCGGCTTCGTTCTCACTGTTGATGCCTTGCTCTTCTTTCCACTTCTCCAAGAGCTCAAGACCCTCAATGCCACCTGCATGGACTTCACCAAAGCGGGCAGCAGATCTTTCGCCAATGCGCAAGCCCATAGCTGCCTCCTTGCCACGGTCCTTCTTCCTGAGCATCTCCGCGCCGACCTCTCTGTACAATGAGAGAAGACCGCGAGCAGCCATCTGCACACCCTTGTCCTTAGACTTTCTGTATTGCACCAGGTCTTGCAACAGCGTCTCCGTCATAGCCAATGGCTGCCTCACGCACACTTCTCTGATACCGTTCAAACCAGCACTCGCAACCTCGCCAGCAGCGGCTTCTGAGACGAATTCGTTCGCAATCTTCACAATCAACGGTTCCAGAACATCTGGAGGTACTTGGCTGTGTGACGCTTGCGCCAGCGAGGCCAAGAACGATGTGACCTTGGGTTGCTTGACCACAAGGAATTTGATGAAGTAGGAGTAAAGAGGAACAAGCGTGAGTTTGTGCAGACCGACCAATCGCGAAACCAGCTGGAGTACCAAGAGCTTCTGGTCCAGGTTCAGGCGAACCTTGGGCTGCGCTGGTTGGAGATGTCTCTGGAACAACTCTTCGGCAAATCCTTGCGGGTCATGAAGCAAGTGCAGTGCGCCGAAGTTGAGTTGTTGTGGTGCGTTCTTCTTCCTCTCCTGCCTCTTCACCTGTTTTCGTGCTTGAGAGAGCTCGTTGGCGCGTTTTCCAGACTTTTTGTTGATGCCCGCAATGTGCTTGAGTTTTCTGATGTCGACATGTCCTTCGTCGTCTTCGTCCTCCTCTGCAGCCGCCTCTTCACGCTCCTGATCGCCTCCCAAGAAAAAGCGCACACCTCCCGTGACCACCTTCGCGTCTTGACTGAGGGCCGCCTCTTTCATGACCGCGACCGCCTTCGCCTCCGTCCACGTCTGCCTCTTCCATAATTCTCTTGTAATCTTCACAACCCAAAGACATTTCGGAGACGCTGGGTCCGATGCGATGAGATCGAAAAGTTTTGATTGCATGTGGCGGTTCAATTTGTGGTTGGTGGCTTTTGCGTTTGACGTGCGTAAGTCCGAAATGATCTTTGTGAAAAGCAGTTCTCGCAGGGACTTTGAGGGTGTGTTCAGCAACAGAGGCCAGAGAGTGTCCAAAAGCGCTGCCGAGTCGATGATGTCCTTTCTCCTCAGCAAAACAAGCGACCCGACCAGTTTGTCTCGTAATTCAGCGTCCAGACTCGCGTGGTGAAGTTCTAACAGGCTGCTGACATCTTTGGGGAATGAGGAGGTCAAAGCAGGGTAGCAGTCGGCGACATGGCTGACGAAGTCGATCAGGTCCTTCAGTCTGACCACACCGCTGTCGTCCGCGGTGGTTGGCGACTGCAGGAAGAGTTCGAGCAAACTCGCATACTGGTCGAATTGCGCCTGGAAGTCCTGCTGGTAGGATAGAGGGTCGGCCTTGATTTTGTGTTGCAAATTGGGCAAGTCGGCATCGACCTTCTCCAACGCCGCGACCTTTCTCTTCATGTTTGCGACGATGGTATGGGTAAAAGTGAATGAAGTCGGGTAGGAAAAGCGCAGGTTTGCGCTTGCCTGGCCCAGATCTGAAAATGGCAATCTCGACTTTTTGGCGGCAGCAGCGGCCTAGCTTGGATCAGATCAGATTAGATCTGCCAGCACACGCGCCAAGCGAAGTCTAAATGATAGATAGCGAATGACAGCGACACCTTTATCGGCTGACCATATCACATTTACCTCACTCTTCCTGTGATGAGGCTACAGCGCCCAAGACTCATTTGCCCTACACAGAGAAGCCACACGATGGACTTAGTGCTTCTTGGTCAGCGTTAATCAACGAATAATGCTGAGCTTTGGGCGGCACGCCCATACCACGGCAGTTCGTTGACATGATTCGGTATTGTGCGTAGCAAAGGTAAGCAGTGAAATGTCAAACGCAAACACGAACCCAAGTGTGATGTTGCGCATCCCATTTTTCGTTCAGAGACACACGCTCCCCGTCATTGTTACACACTTGATATCCATAAACACATCCTCTCGGCCCATTATGTCCACACCACTTCCATCGTTCTACAGACCTACAATCTTCACAATACCAGATCTTGCCAGAATGTCGCTGGAACCGGTCGTACGCCACGCGCCAATCGGCACCGAAAAAGTGTCGAGACGTAAGCCGCGAAAGCTAACTCGACCAAAACTCCTCTCTGCAGAGGCCAAATATGCGTAAGTCAAGACTCCTGTATTGTTGGTATCAGCACTAACGTCGATGACAGACGATATCACAACGAAACCAAGTCAAGACTGTTGACTCTGCCGCCTGAGCTTCGCAACAAGATCTATGGTCTCGTTCTAGGCGGTAAGACGATACACGTCTACGACACCAAAGACGCAGGGTTCTGATCTACCTTCTGTTGCTCCAAGACTGACGATGAAGAATACGGAAGGTGCGCTGGCGCTTCTCCGGACCGTACGGAAGACATGTATCAAATGGTCCACTCGAAGAAATGCTGCATCGAAATGAAGGACTTCTGCAGACGCTCCCCGAACTCTCGAATCCACCTCGGCTTCCTTGCGACATGCTCAAAGGTATACAACGAAGCCGCGTTGATCCCTTTCGCCGACAACGCCTTCAGCTTCAACTGCGATCGTGACCTCAGCACCTTTGTCGACAGCTTGGTCCCGACGCAACATCAGACTATCAGAGCGATCTGCCTGCCCGACGCAGGAAACCACAACTTCGTCAAGGACGATGTATGGAGCAAGCTCACCAGTTTGCGAAGACTCAACATCGTCATCCAAATCCGCAGCCGCGGCAAGACCACCTGCGCTCGATCCAGGATGAGCCTCACCGCCACCGAGCTTCGCACCGTCAAAGGCAAGCTGTCGATCGAATCCCTGAAGCGCTTGAACCTCACCTTCTTCCAGCTGAACATCGTCGCGTCCGGGCGATCTCTCGCATCGTGTCCCGGCTTCGCTGAGATTCAGCAATCTTCTAGGTTCGTCGAGTTGGATGTGCTCAAGGGTTGGGACGAAGAGGCTGAGTTGGCTTCATCGGACAATAAACGTCAGCGGAGATGGCTGAGGGGGTCTGTCGGTCGACTGACACGATTCTGGGGAAGAGCGACGGGACTCGCGCCCGATGAGGTGTTTGTGCCGGGGCCCTGTGTTCATAGCACTTGAAGTCATCGATTTGCGACATGGTGCTCAGGAATTCTCATAGGAAAGCAGCTTCAACTGCAAAAGTACTTTACGACATGCTGCAAGTGCGAACATTTGATGGTGATCGGGCAGACGATTGCTCAAGACACAATCTTTTCTCTTCTATGCTTGGTATCAAATACAATATATAGTCTTCGAAAATCACAAATAATCAAAGAAATCGAAAACAATCCCACGTCCTCTACACCAATTTGGGTTTCCATCATCACAACACCACCGTCGATCTGCCCCACATTCCCACACTAGACCCTTGCATCACGTCACGCCCTACATCGCTATCACATGTCACAGCAAATAATTAAATCAACACAAGCTGTAACACAACATGTAACAAAACCACCACCACCAAAAATGTCATCCTACGAACCCCGGACCACCCACCCCTCACCCCCCATAAACCTCCTGCGAGGCTGGCCGCACCCCTCCCTCCTCCCCGCCTCCCTCATCAAATCCGCCGCGCAAACCGCCCTCAGCGACCCCTCCGTCGCCCACGACGCCCTGCTCTACGGCCCCGACGCCGGCTGGGAACCCTGCCGCAGCGCGATCGCAGAATGGCTCACGAAAGCATACGCACAAAAACAAAACCAAGAACAAAATCAAGAAGCCACCCGCCCAATCTCACCAGACAGACTGTGCATCACGGGCGGCGCGTCGCAGAATCTCGGCGCCCTGCTGGGCGTTTATACAGATCCGGCCTACACCCGTAAGATATGGATCGTGGCGCCGGCGTATTTCCTTGCTTTCCGCGTGTTCGAAGATGCGGGTTTTGGCGGACGCATGCGCGCCGTGCCGGAGGATGAGGAGGGGGTGGATGTTGGGTTTCTGGAGAGGGAGATGGCGGGGTGTGAGAGGGAGTGGTTGAAGAGCAGGGAGTGGTTGAAGAGCGGGGATGTTCCGGTGTATAAACCGGAGAGGGAGAGGGCGAAGGTTTACAGGCATGTCATTTACTGCGTGCCGACTTTTGGGAATCCTTCTTCGAGGACTATGACGTTGGGGAGGAGGAGGGCGTTGGTCCGGCTGGCGAGGAGGTTTGATGCGTTGCTCGTGGCGGACGATGTTTATGATTTCTTGCAGTGGGATGCGCCTGGATGTGAGGGAGGGAAGGGGCCGGAGCCGGGGCATTTGCCGCGCTTGGTTGATGTCGATAGGGGGATTGATGGTGGTGCGGAGAGGGAGGGGGCGGATGGGTTTGGCAATGCTGCTTCGAATGGCAGTTTCAGTAAGATCGTGGGTCCTGGTGTGAGGTGTGGGTGGGTGGAGGGGACAAAGAAGTTTGCTTACGGCGTGAGCCAGACGTGAGTTCTCTTTCTCTTTGCGTGTTTCGGTTTTTTTCGAAGTTCCTTTCTGTCGTCGCTGTCCTCCCCTTCTCGATGCCTGTCATACCCTTCGCGGCACGCTCGTGCGTCCACATGGCGCGGCCTGTCATCCGCTCGTGCACCTTCCCCTGTCGAAGCAATCTCGCGCCTCGACCTTTTATCGATCCAAAACTCACCCTTCACAAACAGCGGCACGACCTGTTCCGGCGGCGCCCCGAGCCAAATGACATCGACCTTCCTCACCCACCTCCTCACAGCGAATCAACTCCAGCACCACATCTCGCACACCCTCCTGCCCGCCTACGCCGCGCGCTACCGCGCCCTGCACGACGCCATCACGACCCACCTGCTCCCGCTCGGCTTCACCCTGCCGGCGCCGACGCGTAACGTTGTCGGCGGCTTCTTCGTCTGGCTCGGCTTGCCCGAAGGAGTGGCGGCGGACGACTTGGCGCAAGTCTGCCGCGAAGAGGAGAACGTTGTCGTGGCGCCTGGCGCGATGTTTGAAGTTCCGGGTGATCGCAGGGTGAGTTTTGAGGGGAATGTGAGGTTGTGCTTTGCGTGGGAGGAGGTGGGGAGGTTGGTGGAGGGGGTGAGGAAGATTGGCAGGGTGGGGGAGAGGTTGTTAAGGGAGGGGAGGGCGGGCGGTGGGTATGTTCTTGTGCAGAGGGAGGTTCGTGGGGCGGAGGAGTTTAAGTGATTTGGTGGATGTTTTGTGTGCGATGGATAGATATGATAGATATGATAGACTGTAGATGGTTTATGATTGCTGGCTTACCGTCAGCACATGTAGCATTCTACGTTGCGTCGTTTGCTACCTTCGATGGCTGTATTCGAGAGTTACTTTCTCGACAATGTTCTTTGAAGACCGCAGGATCGTGACATTCGAGGTCTGCTGTCTGGCCAACACTCACACGGCTGGGATTTAACCTTCCTGAGGCTTTCATATCCAATTTCCCGTTATATGGTCTCGAGCCTGGGAGCACCCGATGACCGCCATGCACTCGGGCAAAGTGACATGAAAAAGACCAAAGATTACCCAAAGGTTACATCAAGCATATCTTCAAGCGTGTCCAAGGGCAGCCTCGTGGCTTGGTCGTGTGGACCGGCGCAGAAGATCAAGACGCCGGGTTCAACAAAGAACGCCGCCTGATCGATCTTCGCTGCTTCTCTTTGTCGATCCACGGTCAGCAGGTTGCAGATGTACCGCGATCAAGCCAAGCAAGCCGCCTTCGCGATGTTTCGACGTTACTGTACCTCGTTCTGCAGACCAGGTACGCGCAATGCGATACCGTCATGGTGGTTGGAAATGTTGGGTGTGTGAGGCAATCTGCTGGTGTTGACGATGACTATCGACTTTTGAGTTCATGTATTAGGAGGAGAGGTTGGCGGATTCGGCAAATGTGAAACTCTAACCTCTCGATGTCTCAATCGAGGTTCGAGGTTTCGTTCCCTGATGAACCGACCACGTGCACAGACCACTTGACGTGAAGTGAGGCCGACCGGAGAGGAACAACGCATTCGTCCTGCAGTACTGGTGTACTTGTTACCAAACGGCTAATATCGCGGTCAAATGAGCAGGAGTAGGCCGGCGACCAGTGACCGCACGCGACCAGGATGCTGGTCGTAGGAGGTGCGGGTTAGGCGCGTTTTGAAATGGGCGTTCGTGAGGATTGCTTGGCCCAGACGGTTCCTTTGGCCTTCCCGCTCTTGTATTGTAGGGCGCAAGGATCGCTCCTCTGCCGCTGCAGGGCAAACGCGCGCAGGGAGGTGGAGGGCTGCACTCCAACGACACGTCCTCGACACAACGGCGATGTGGCAGACCGGGCGCAACGCCACGCCCCTTGCGATGGATGAGGGAGACGGGAATATTCCTCCTACCGCTGCGGTTCGATGTTTCAGGTGGTGGAGGACCAGGCAAGCGCCTACAGAGCTCATTACCGTCAGGGCGCGAATCAGCCTCGTCGCACGCCTGTTTGCATGTGCTAGTCTGCCGCTGTCGACGTACCCTTGGCGGCGATGATTAGGCATAGGCGTAAAGTGAAAGAAGCTCATGGGGCCGGGAGGCGGTTTGGAGAGAAGGAGACCGTTAGCGGCCGAGGGTTTTAGTGCGAGACATTGGTTCATGGGGCTGTGCGGACTGACTGCCACCTAAAGAATTATGGCGTCGAGGTGGTTGTACCGTCGAGACAGTACAGCGAAAGTTCCCAGCATGTATCGTCACGCTGGAACACTGCGCTGGGAGCGCAGGCTGGATTATAAAGGTGCTCGAGGATGCTGTGCTCTTCTTGTTGTCTTGTATCTATTTGTTCGGTCCAACAGTTCGGCAAGGAACAGAAAGGTCATCAACACCACCACCACTCCTCGCATGCACGCGCTCCGACGGCGCGGTCGACAAACACACACCTGAAACACTTCTTGGAACGACGAACAGCCGCATCTGGCCCGGAGCGAAACGTGAAGACAGACGCGGTACGCATACATCCATCCACCCATCAATGCCTTTGCTTCCTCTCATAAAGCATTGCATTCACCCCCCTTCACCTTCACACCCTTTTTTTCCCCTTTCCTACCTTCAGACGCGCCTCTCACTTCGAGTCAGTCCCTATTGTCGTTCTTTGACAATCGCATTGTCCGCGCTGGTCGTCATTCTTTATTGCACCCGCGTCGCGCCTGCCTTGTGAACGTGAGCAACGTTAAATCAGGGCAACTGCGGTCACTGCAACGACCTTTTGTTTTTTATTTATTCAAAACAATCAGCCTGCTTTTCTCTCTTTGCAACTTCATCCTCTTCAAACACTCCTTTACTACGACACTCCCCTGCACAAATCACCAACCAATCTTTCTAGCGCCGGCCGCTAACTGACAACTCCAACTACAGCACGATCGCCATCCTTACAATCATCCACTCACTACTGCTATCAACCAATATGCCGTCGATTCGCGCCATGGGAGCCCTCACAACAGTGCTGTGTGCACTGCTGGCCTTCCCTCCTTCGCCTGTCAATGCCGCACCCACTAGTCTTACTCCTCGTCAGGATGACTCGGGCTTCTGGATGGAGACCATCGAACGCAAGGGAACTGTCTGGGGCAACGAAGGCTTCAAGGTCTTCCGCAACGTCAAAACCGACTACAACGCCGTCGGCGATGGCGTAACCGACGATACCGAGGCCATCAACAAAGCCATCAGCGATGCTGAAGGTGCCGCCGTCCAGCGCTGTGCCGCCGTGCCGTGGTGTGACTCTTCTACCATTACTCCCGCAATCGTCTACTTCCCCGAGGGTACTTACAAGGTCTCCAAGCCGATTGTCATGCTCTACTACACACAGCTTGTCGGCAACGCCAAAATTCGACCTGTTCTCGCCGCTTCTGCCGACTTCAAGGGCATGGCTGTCGTGGACTCGAACCCGTACAATGACTCCGGAGTTCCAATTTGGACGAACCAAAACAACTTCTTCCGTCAAGTTCGCAACTTCGAAATCGACTTGAACGCCATGCCCGAGACTGCCGGAGCTGGTATTCACTGGCAAGTTGCCCAGGCCACTTCGTTGCAGAACATCAAGTTCAACATGAAGCCCAAGTCGCCGAACAACAAGCAACTCGGTATCTTCATGGAGAACGGCAGTGGTGGCTGGGCCAGTGACCTCGAGTTTGTCGGTGGCGACATTGGTGCCTTCATCGGCAGCCAGCAATTCACTATGCGCAACCTCAGGTTCTCTGGACACCACACTGCCATCTACATGAACTGGAATTGGGGCTGGACTTTCTCAAACATCAGCATTGACGACTGCGATATGGGAATGGACATGGCAAACAACCCTTCCAACCAAACCGTTGGCTCTGTCGTCTTCTCTGACAGCAAAATCAGCAACACTCCAGTGGGTGTCAACATCTCCTGGACTCAGGAAAACAGCATTCCAGCCGCTGGAAGCAACCTTATCCTCGACAATGTCGACATGACCAGCGGTGTCGACCACCCTGTCCAGTACATCGACGGGACCGATCTTCTCCAGCGCACTGGCGACATCATCGAGGCTTGGGCGACGGGCGATGGCTACGACTACGATGGCTCTTCAGCTCTCGAGTCCAAACGCGCCAGCGGAAACATCAAAGCTCCGAACAAAGCCAAGTCTTTGCTCGACAGCAATGGTGCAATCTACGGTCGCTCGAAGCCACAGTACGAGAACGTTCCCGCGTCCAAGTTCAAGTCTGCGAAGACTTTTGGATGCAAGGGTGATGGTGAGACCGATGATACCCAGTGCGTCCAAGAGTTCTTGGACAGCGTCCAGCAAGATGAGATTGCATATTTCGACCACGGTGCTTTCATCGTCACCGACACTGTCAAGGTGCCCAAGAACATCAAGATCGTGGGTGAGATCTGGTCACTGCTTGTCGCCAAGGGTTTCAAGGACCCCAAGAAGCCCAAGGCTGTTTTCCAAATTGGTCAGCCTGGTGACAAGGGTGCTGTCGAGATCAGCGATATCATCTTCCAGAGCACTGGACCGAACGGTGGCGCTGTCATGATCGAGTGGAACCTTGAATCTGAGCAAGGCGATTCCGGCATGTGGGATGCTCACGTCCGCATCGGTGGATCTCTTAAGACAGATCTCGACTCTATCACCTGTCCTACCTCTCAGGGCGAGAACCCCAAGCCTGAGTGCCAGGGTGTTTTCCTCATGTTCCACGCCACCAAGTCCGCCAAGGGCATCTTGTGCGAGAACACCTGGTTCTGGGTTGCCGACCACGATCTTGACACCAACTCTCCCAGACAGATCTCTATCTACAGTGGCCGTGGCGTTCTTGTCGAGTCTCCTGGTCCGACCTGGTTCTGGGGTACCGCCTCTGAGCACTCCATCTTCTACAACTACCAGTTCAAGGATGCTGGCGCCTACTTCGGTGGCTTCATGCAGACCGAGACTCCCTACATGCAGCCGGTGCCTCTTGCCCCGAAGCCTTTCGAGCCGAACGCCGACTACGATGACCCTCAGTTCACCGTCTGCAAGGACCACACTGGCGACGTCCCGTGCCAGGACGCCTGGGGCATGCGTGTCTGGAACTCTCGCGACATGCTCATCTACTCGACAGGCATGTACAGCTTCTTCAACAACTACAAGCAGCTCTGCACGCCGGAACAGAAGTGCCAGCAGAACATGATCCACATCCAGAACTCACAGATTGACATGTACGCAGTCAGCACCAAGGCTGCGGTCAACATGATCGTCGACGACGACGTGGGTCTCGTCAAGGATGCGGACCATCGCAGCAACTTCTGCGCGACCATCGCGTACTACTTCACGAATCACTGATTTTACCGACAAGGTACCATCAGCAGCATGGGAAATTTGGCGTTTTCTTTTCATTTTCTTCATTTCGGAACTCTCTGACAGACAGAGAGACATTTTGATGGCGTTTTTGACGATGATGGTTTGCGGGTTTTTTGCAAGGAATGGCATGAAAGATCACGGATACCCAGCACTAGTAGCAGCAGCAAACAGCATGAGTTGCTCTACTCACGCCACAGTTTGTGGCGATTTGCTTTTTTGTTTTTTTTTTTTTTTTTTATTTTCTCCAGCGTGGCATTAGTTTAGAAAGGTGTCTCCCCAAGTCGAGGGGCCAGCAATCAGAACAGACAGATTCAAATTGACTCAATTCGATTCCTACTCAATTCTCTCTTTGTGTGACCATGTGCAGTGTCATGAAAACGTCAATTATCAACCGCTATCGTAGGCGGCGCTATGCGGAGAAGCAGAACGTATCAAATCCCCACAATGCCCGATAAGGAAGATGCGCGCGAGCCTCGCCTTCTCCACTTCTGCGCCATCTAGCCGTACAGTAATAATAATCGAACTATGTAAGCCAGTCATGTCATGTCAGTCACTTGCTGCAGTAACAATCAAGTCTACATCTTCTTTCTTCTTGGTAGGCTCTCTTGTCATGCTTCCATTCCTTAATAGTCGATAATATGGCCACTGCGGCATTCTCAGCGCGAGCCCTACCTCGGCCCTCGAACATCACAGCACTTCGGTCGCCTTCACTTCGGCTGAGGAAATGGCAGTCTCGCCGAATCGCCTCAGCAGCGACCGCGGCAACGGTTGAGGAAAGCGATCTAGACACATTCACACCACAACAGCATCCACAGAGCCGACAACAAGCAATCCGCCAGGCGAAACCCTTCTCCGAGTTCCTCACAGACAACTTCAGCCGACAGCACGACTATCTTCGCATCTCCCTTACCGAACGATGCAATCTACGATGTCTATACTGCATGCCCGAAGAGGGCATACAGCTCTCGCCAAACAAGGAGATCCTGACGACGGCTGAGATCCACTACCTCAGCGCTCTCTTCGTCAACCAGGGCGTCAACAAGATCCGCCTGACGGGCGGCGAACCCACGGTCAGGAAGGACATCATCCCCCTCATGCAACAGATCGGAAGTCTGCGACGGAACGGACTGAAAGAGCTAGCCTTGACAACCAACGGAATCTCCCTCCACCGCAAGCTAGACGAAATGGTCGAAGCCGGCTTGACGGGCGTGAACATCTCCCTGGACACCCTGGACCCTTTCCAATTCCAGCTCCTGACGCGGCGGCAAGGCTTCAGCGCCGTGATGAAGAGCATCGAGCGCGTGAAAGCGCTGAACAAAGCCGGCGCCGGCGTCAAGCTGAAAATCAACTGCGTCGTTATGCGCGGCCTGAACGACCACCAAATCCTGCCCTTCGTCGACATGACGCGCGAGCAGGACCTCGAAGTCCGCTTCATCGAATACATGCCCTTCGGCGGCAACAAGTGGAGCGAGAACAAGATGATGAGCTACGAAGACATGCTGGCCGCCATCCGCGCGGAACACCCCACCATCGCGCGCCTGAAAGACGCCAAAAACGACACAAGCAAGACCTGGCAGGTGCCCGGCTTCGCCGGCCGCGTCGGCTTCATCACCAGCATGACGCACAATTTCTGCGGCTCCTGCAATCGCCTGCGCATCACGTCCGACGGCAACTTGAAAGTCTGCCTGCACGGAGAGACGGAGGTGAGCTTGCGCGATTTGCTGCGCAAGGACCACGGCGGCGAGCCGATGGATGAGCAGGCTTTCGAGGCCATTCGGGAGCTCGAGCTGAGTCGCCGGAAAGAAGAGGACGGCTTTCGCTTCGATGGCGAAGAGGGCTGGATGAGCAAGGAGCAGCAGCTTCTGGACGTCATTGGCGCGGCGGTCAAGCGTAAGAAGGCTAAGCATGCCGGCATGGGGCAGTTGGAGAATATGAAGAATCGGCCTATGATTTTGATCGGTGGGTAGGTTCTCTTGTTTCTTTCTTCCCCTTCGACTTTTTCGAGATTGCAGCTTGACGCATATACTGAACGCATGGGATGGATGATTTGGCCGAAAACAAAGAGCCACTTCGGGTGTATAATGCGGAAATGACGATTGGATGATTTTCTTATCAATTGTTTCGTTTGGGGCGAGGCGGCCACTTTGGATATGTGAAACATGCAGTTAATGCGCGGTCGCTAACGCTTTTTACATAGATAAAAATGCTTATGTCACTAGGCCAGAGTGGTCTGTATCAGCACGAAATATCGCACCTTTCAACAGCAGTCCTTGGTCGACGATCCCAACGCATCTGCTGCGTGGCTCAGCTACTGGCTCTTTTAGCCAGGCTAGGTTTCACTCTTCAGACAGGAAGGCCTCTTCCGGTGAAGGATTGAGCTCACCAGGCTCGATTGGCAAGACGCCACCGAGCGGAAACCATGACCGGCCGAGGGAGATGCAATCAGACGAAGCACCATCACCCAAAGCCTCAAACCACGACTCAAGCAACGGTCCAGCTCCCGTCGACCACAGCAGCACATTAACCCACGTCAACGCCACCGGCGAAGCGCACATGGTCGACGTGGGCGCCAAGCGCTCCACCAAACGCACCGCCATCGCCATCGCTCACATTCCCATCCAACGGCACACCTACTCGCAAATCTTCGAAAACAACAACAAGAAAGGCGACGTGCTCGGCATCGCGCGCATTGCCGGCATCATGGCCGCCAAACGCACCCCGGACATCATACCGCTCTGCCACCCTCTGGCCATCAGTAAAGCAGAGGTGGACGTTTCCCTCGTCCCACCGGACCGCTTCAGCCTATGCTGGGGCCGCGAGGCGGACCGCGACGGTAGGGCGCTGGTCGCCATCCAAGCGCGCGTCGAGTGCGTTGGTCCCACGGGCGTCGAGATGGAGGCTCTCACTGCGGTGCAGGGCGCGGCGCTGACGGTGGTGGATATGTGTAAGGCTGTTGATAAGGAGATGGCTATTGAGGGGGCGAGGGTGGTTTATAAAGCGGGTGGGAGGAGTGGGGTCATGGTCCACGAGGATTGGAAGAGGGAGGTGGGCGAGGAGTTGTTTGAGCCTGAGACGGGGGAGTTGAAGGAGGGTGTGAAAGAGGTGAAGATCCGGTTGAGGGCCGGGTCGGGGACGGGGTCTGAGTGATGTTGCACATTGAGAGTGTCAGGAGCATATTCCTTCCAGCTATATCACATGTATGTACTGTCTTATGTAGAAGAGAATTGATGTTATGGCAAACACAAACCCAGCAAGCCAAACACGATTATGGCTCTTTCGAACTCTCTGCCCAACTGCCTCATCATACTTCTCCTCGCTCCCACATCAACTGCCCATACTCGAAATCTTACCATTTGATCAAACCCCGTTCCAGACTGTCAAGCACTTCTGACATGTCTCCGCCACATGCGATGTATTAAACGATAGGGCAAGCGTCTCCACACCCCAACCTTGCTTGCATCGCTAGCGGTCCGCCGAGGCTTCTTCACCAACGCGCATGCACGTGGGAGGACTGAATGGTGTGGGATTCGCTCTTCGCTTCGAACTTCGAATTGCTTTTCTTCAACTCTTAGCACTTCTCGACAACAGGGTATTGAGCTTAGCGAGCTTGCTTAGCTCTGGCAGGTGGAGACGTCGTGACGGGTGAGTCGGCTGTTGTACCGCATGCAGTCTATTCTACCGCTTGACGAGATGCGGGCACCTTTCATGCAGGTACCTTGCCTTGGAGTTGACTGGTTGGAAGTACAAATTTAAAAGAGGGTTTGTTTCTCTCCTTCTTCTTTTTCGGTGTACTCGTCGACCTGATTTGAATACTGGGACATCAGCATGTTCACGACTACTTATCTGCCTTGTGCCGTTCTCACGGCGTTGCTTTCTTCCTCCGCTCAGGCTCACTACTCCAACACTTCTCGAGCCGGGTATATCAAGTACAGCACCGTCACTGGGTATTTCCTTCAGGACGAGCCGGATACCGTCGCTTCAGGCTTTGATTACGTGCGTGTCTGCCTTGCAGGATTGCCAGTCTTTCGAATACTGACAAAACCACACAGACCGCCGTCAACTTCGGTCTGATCAACAAGACATACACCGAATCCGACGCTGGCAATGGGACGCAGTGGCAACGCTTCTCCAAGGTGGTGGACTCGCTGAACGAGGAAGCCGACCCCGATACCGCGTACAAAGTCCTGTTCATGGGTCGGCACGGTGAAGGTTTCCACAACGCCGCTGAGAGCTACTACGGCACTGGAGCTTGGAACGTAAGGCATTGCAATGAGACGCTCTCGCGAAGTTGGTTTGATCTGAAATCCCACACAGTGCTACTGGTCCGAGCTAGACGGCAACGCCACCACCACCTGGGCGGATGCAGATTTGACAGAAAGTGGCATCCGTCAGGCCCAGATCGCCAACGCGTACTGGAAACGCCAGATCGCGACTGAACATGTCCCCTACCCGCAGGCCTACTACGCCTCGCCCATGACGCGCTGTCTGCGAACCGCCAACCTCACTTTTTCCGATCTTGAGCTGCCCAACCAATTCCCTTTCGTCCCTGTGGTAAAGGAGCTGTTCCGTGAGGGAATCTCCACGCACACCTGTGACCGTCGAAACAGCAAGACTCACATCCAGAAACTCTTCCCGGAATGGACCATCGAGCCCGGCTTCACGGAGGAAGATGAGCTTTGGTCCGGCATCCTCGCCGAGCCCTCGGGAGCTCAGGATGCGCGATCAAGACGCGTTCTCGACGATGTCTTTTCGAGTGACGACCATACTTGGTTGTCCATCACGTCTCACAGCGGGGAGATCAGGAGTATTCTGAGGGTTCTGGGGCACAGGGAGTTCTCTCTCGGAACCGGCGCGATCATTCCTGTGCTTCTCAAGGCGCAATTTTTGCCTGAGGGAGAGAGGCCAAGCTCGTCGGTTCCGGCGCCTACGTCGACTTACTTTTGCACGAATGGACCGCCTGTCACGAGTGTGGCTTCTAGTTCCCCGGGGTGTGTTTGCTCGAGCGAGAGTGGAATTGGAGGGACAGGTCTGGCGAGTGTCACTGCTGTGCCTACCAAGTATGGCTTGTAATCGATCATCCAATAAATCCAAGACCCACTCGTCTTCCATGCTGTACCTTACCTACATACCCAGATTCAAACCATCACCCAACATTCCCCCCCTCCATCCCCCTCACGAACTCCTCACTAAACCCGTCCCCCCACCCTTCAAACCTCCTCACCCCCTCCCCACCCTCGACCTCGACCCAAGCCGGCTTGCTCGCCAGGAAAATCGCCTTCTCCGGCCTCAACGCCCTCTCCACCTCCGCTCCAACCCCCTTTGAATCCACACTCCCCACCGCAATGCCCACACTCCCTTCCTCGGCCTTATACCTCATTGCAAGCGGCGTTCGGCAAGTCGCGCACACAGCGCGCTCGGCGAAATCGCTCAGGCGCAGGTAGGCGATGCCGCCGATGGAGTCTTTGGGCAGGCCTTCGTAGCGCAGCGAGGAGGTGTTGTCGTACAGCGTGAGGGCCGAGGAGGGGATGTGCGTGAAGGCTTGGTGGCTGGTGCCGGAGAGTTTGCGGCAGGTGCTGCAGTAGCAGTGGGTTGTGGCGGTGGGCGGGGAGGTGGAGGTGTAGGTTGTGCGGTGGCAGGCGCAGGAGCCGGTGAAGAGGATTTTGGACATCCTTGGGCTGGACTTTTGGGGTTTCTATTTTTTTATCTTT
>MSJI02000951.1:25217-44180 GCA_001931905.2 Cladosporium sp. IMV 00045 | reverse complement strand
GTCGCCGGCCTTCTTGCCCTTCTTGCCTTTGGGTGCCATGGTTGCGATTGACGTTGGCTTTCCTTTGGACCGGGTAAGGCAGGTCGGGGTTGGAGAGTGGGTTTGGGACAGGCAAACGATCAAAGGTTTGGGTTTGGGTGCGTGACTAGAAGCGCGAAGTGGGCACTGTGGGTTGGTGCGGGAGTAGAAATTTGGCTGCTGCTGCTGCTGCTGCTGCTGGCAGAGACATCAACTGGACCTGGAGATTCCCTGCAAAACTTCCAACATCGGATTATCCGATATTGTGTGAAGATGCTTTACGATTCGACAGGCTGTATTTATTGACACCTATCGAGATGATTAGGTATGGCATCGATTTGCTGCCGACAAAACGTTTTTGCATGTGCGGTGGGCGATGGTGACGTCGGGAGGAGAGAGGGACAAATGTGGGGCAAGTTTGTGATGGGCATGCAGTGCCGCGCATGTAATAGAATACATTTTGCCGATGAGTGAAGAGAGATATATTTATGCATACAATCATATCGTTCGTTCCAGAACAAAGCATACTGCAGTCGAAGTGTGGCAAATGCTTCTTCATAGTTCTCAATATCACACAGCTTCTTCATACCTACATGTGTTCAAATAATATCAATCATCCGATCAACGACTGGTCCGCTACGTAGGAATAATTTCTGGCAAGATATCAATTTCGATCTATAACAAGGACTATCATACAACACATCTCGTCCTCAAGACGGATACACTAGAAGAACATCATCCTGCCCTCACCACCCTCATCGCCCTTGGGCGCATCCTGCATGGGATCGGAGGGCGTGGCAGGAGCATCAGAAACAGGGCTTCCGTGGGCGAAGAACAAGATCTTGATGGCGATGGCCAGACCGGCGTGCAGAGCAACGACAACGACGAGGAGAATGCGGGACGGCTTCGCGTCGATGGCCGAGACGACGGGGTACCTGCAGGACATCTGTGTTAGTGGTGTGATCTCAAGATAGTATGCAGGATTTCCATGAAATAGAAGATGTCACTTACAAGTTCCTGAAGAGAAACACAGCAGACATAGCCAGTCCAACGCCGACGAAAGCGTAGTTAAGAGCTGTGACCACAGATTAGCACTCAAGCCCCAATCAAACCAGCCAAAATCATCAAATATCCCTTACCAGTCAAAGGCGACCACGAAACCAGCGCAACCGGAATCCAGATCAAATTGGCATACCCATAAAGGGCCCAACACTCCAACAAATTCGCACTCTCGCTGCCAAACCACTTGAGCACACCCCACAAGCCCAGGGGGATGAACGCCGTGTACCCATAGATCAGCCCCGCCGCGCCGCTCAGCAGCTTGAAATCATACGCGAAGTGCTCCTTGCCCGAGCTGGCCAGGTACTGGCTGATGGTGCCGGTGAGGAAGAGGATGACCACCACGGTCGTCGCGATCCAGAACGGCCCGTACAGGTCCGGGTTGCCCTCGAGGACGTCGAGGAAGTTCTGCCGCGGGTACAGCGCTGCGCGACAGCGCGCGAGGATCTGGTTCGTGTCGACGTCGAAGAATTGTTGGTAGAATTGTATGCTCCAGAGGAGGCGCTTCGAGGAGCCCGCTTGGTTGCCTGGGCCGGCGCCCAGGAAGGAGGTCGAGTCGGGTTGCACTTTGGCGGTGCGGGAGGAGGGGTTGTCGAAGGCTGAGGGAGGGTGGTGTTAGTGGGCTGTACAGAATACTGTTGATTTATGTTTTTGCTCACTGGAGTTGTGGAACTCGAGGTTGTCTTCTTGGAGGTCGGTATGGCCGAGATCGCCCTGGTTTTGGATCAGTTGCGTCCTTGGACTATGATGGGCCAGTTGCGCGCATACCTCGGCGTCTACATCGACCACCACATCGTATCCTTGTCTGTTCGCCATACTGTATGTGCTGTGTTGAAAGATTGTCGAGTTGCTTCTTCAGATTCCAATAAACCGCCAGCTTTCTGGAGGACGCGCCAGCTTGTAGGAGCGACGTGGAAGGGAGCTCGGACCACATGCACCTTCGTTTCACAAGATGAGCCCTGATACATCGGCAGGCCACAACATAAAAGTATCAAGATGTACCCAAATGATAAGATCGTTTTCGTTGCTGTGATAAAGCAAAACACTTTCCTAAATCACATGTTCAAGGGTATCCTCTGTAGCAACTGCAACGAAACAACAGCTCAAGAACCAAAGTGAAAGCTAGTCAACATTGTTCTACAGTTATATATATTATACACGAGCCGAGATGATTTCTTCAAAGACCCGTCCCGAAAAAGGCCAGCGCGCCGTACAATGCATTTCTATGCTCCTTCCCCTCACCCATCCTAGATCACATCAGGACCCAAATAACAGAACAGGAAGAAAACCCAAAGCCTCGCTTGCTTTTATTGCAATATTCGTACACACACCCAGATGCCACAGATCCCTCTTGTCTCATACAAATGGCCTCAAACCCCTCTTCCTCAGTCATCCAAGCTCGCCACGGGATTCTCATCAAACCATTTCAAGAGCGTCTGGTACATGACCAACATGGTACCGCTCTGCACACTCGTCCACACACCTCGCGGTCCAACGCCTCGGAACCAGCCGCCAATGCCTTCGGTGCGGTAGATGATTCGCAGGGCTTTGATCACGCTCTCGGTGTCCAGACTGACCTGCCCGTGCTGCTTGAGAGCCGTGCTCGCACCAGACGTCGAAATCGGATGACCGCGCGTATTGGGGTGCTTTGCGCTCGTCTGCGTCGGGCGGGACGAGGACGTCGCGGTCGTGGGGTGCGTGGTCGAGGATGTCTTCGCCGCCGCGGCCGCTGCGGCTTTGCCGCGTGCTTGCGCGATGACTTCTGGGTCGAGCTCGGTTTGGATGCGCGTCTTGACCACGTCCATGGGGCAGGTCAGCACGCCCGCCATGCCGCCTGCGCTGGCGCCGGTGAGGATCTCCAGCGGCAGGCCGATGTCTTTGCCGCCCACGTAGCTCTTGGCCATTTTCTGCTCCTGCTCGTAGAAAGCGAATTGCAGCGCTGAGAAAGGCAGGTCACGGAACAGAGTCGCCTTGTAGCCGCTGAAGAGCTCCCGGAAACCTTCCGTGCGGTAGATCGTCCGAAGCGCGTGGAAGGTCGAGCGGTAGTTGTAGCCTGAGAAGAAGTAGGGGTTGTTGTAGCGACCTTGCAATTGCAGACGGGTCTTAAGAACTTCCGTCGGCACGTACAAGGGACTTGCTGCGAGGTCTGCGACGAAGCCAGACGAGAAATATGCCACCGCAGGTGTGATGCCAATGTCTACCATATAGCGCTTACTCCATTCGTAGCATCCGAAGAAGATGACCGTTCCTCCGAAACTGCCCAAGAACGCCGGCAAGACTCCTCCGTAAAGTCCTCTTGATATGCCCTCCTGCCTCAGGATTGTGTAGTACGAATTGCCCATGCTCGTGTACTTTGGAGGAAGATGCGGATCTCCCTGCTGCCTGGTCTTGACGGTGTCCAGACTGTGCATCAGCATATCTCCCATCGTGCCTCCAATTCCTCCCGCCAACATCGCATGCAGATAGGGCGGCCTGTAGGCCTCGTCGGCGTGGAGGTCATCTACAGCATGCTGTTTTGCGACTGACTGCGTGGTATCCGGCCGAAGGTCTTCTGTCTGCCGTCGCATATCCTGCATTGTGATGTGTGCTGCTGTCTCGCCGTGGCCATCGTTTGGTGTGATGTTGCTGCTGCTCGAACTCGGCGACTGAGATTCGGCCTGTGGGAAAATGTATGAAGCCACGCGGGCTAATACCATGAATGCTCGATTTCGTCCAGTCTATAGCGCGCGCTATGCAGTGATGATCGTCAGAATCCTCGGATGCGGATTCGATATCAAACAGATTCGATATGAAACAGAAGGAATTCCAGGGGCATTAGCGAAGGTCGAGAAGGGTATTGTTGGAAAATGGGTGGCGATGCGTTGAGGTGTGGTGGGATAGGAGCACGAATTGATCTCTCTTTTCCTCATGCCCCCAAACGTTTCTGCAAAAGATGACGCTCCTCTGCTGCGCCCACCGCCGCCGCAAACAACCGAGCGTTCAGTCTAGCCCGCCGCTTACACCGACTTCACGTCTTTGAGATGGACATTTTTGCAGTGCAATTGATTGGATGTATTGATATTTTCAGGATCTCTCCTTAGCCAGCGACTCAAGCAGGAATAGGCTCAAGACATTTTGCAGAGGCAAGCACCACCTGACCCGGGAGGCATGCGCTGCACGTGATCTCCCCATAAGCGGTTAGCTTGGAGGTGCGCGTGTTTACTTTATGCGAGTGATGTCTTGCCTTGACGACCGACCACATCCACGCGTTGGTACACTCGACTCGTTTGAATAACATCACTTTCGCGAACAATCTATGTAACATTCGTCTGGAGAAAATCAAAACAAAATGGTCAACATATCCTGGCTCAGCAAGCAGCGAAAGTCGGCGCTGATCGACCTCGCCGTCCAAGCTGGTCTACAGCTGTGCGTCAACACACATATCAACCTGGTAACCTTTGTTTGTTTGGAATGCGACTGCTGACTTTTGCGCAAAATCCAGCGACGACGACTTGAATAAACCCGACATCATTGATGCGCTTGACGGATTCCTCCAAACCAACTCGTCGCGCCTACAACACGATCCCACCTTCGAGCCGTTTTTTCTGACGCGCCGCACGCCACACAAAGCGCGCGACAACAGCAACAGCGACGAGGGCGAGGTTAAGAGCGTCGTCCGCGGTCGAGGCAGACGCGCGACAAAGGTCAAATCCGAGCCAGAGTACGATCGCCACCCCGCGACACCCCAATCCTCATGTCAATATCACTAACGTTAACGCGCGATCAGAGACGACGAAGACTACTCCGGCACAGCACGTAGCGCAGCCATGGCATCATCTCCCACAGCACGCTCGCGGCGCACGCCCGCAGCCAGCATCATGCAGCGTCGCCGCTCTTCCCTCCCACCATCACCAACCGTCGTCGTCGACGAAGTCGAACACGCCACCGACCGCTTCTACGCCGGCGTCAACAGGAGCTTCTCCCTCTCCGGCGTCCCCGACGCGATCGAATGGCTGCGCGAGTCCTGCTCTTCCCTCGCCGCCGTGCACGCCACATTCCTCATCGCCGAAGCCTACAATCTGCAAAAAGCCCTGTTGCCGTGGAAGTACGCCTTCGACATCCCCGCCATCCACCTCGTCGGCATCGCCACCCCAAGCATTGCAGTCAGCGTCCCAGACCTCTTCCAACTTCTATCGCCTGATTTCTGGCTTCCGACTCTGCTCTGGAGCGCCACCCACCTCTTCCTCCCCCTGTTCTTCGCCTACTTCTACAACCTCACCGTCCACACCGTCAAGCGCAACAACGCGCGCGTCCGCGTCGTGCGCTACGACTACGATCCGTTCACGTTCAACGTCGCGAAAGCCATGATCGTGAGCACCGTCTACGGCGCATATATTCTTCGCGGCTGGGTCAGCGACCTGACTGTCGCTGTCGTCAATGACTCTCAATATGGCGGGTACAGCGGGACGTTGATGGGAACTTACGTGTGTGGTCTTTACGCTTTGTGGGTGGCTACGCAGAGGTAGTGCTGCCTTCTTCTTTTCTTTTTTTGTCAAGGGCGGATTGGTGTAATAGGGGACCGGCGCTTTTTGCTTATTGATGTTCTCACTGGATCGGGTTCCTCGTTGTTCGTTTACGCTCGCATGTTTTTGGATGACTTTTGCGACTTCAATGGGATGGGATGGATACCAAGCTCTGCTCGTTTTTGCTTGATTTTTCTGCTTGCTTGCTTTGAATCGCGCGCAGACAACTTTTGTTTAGACGGTTCAGTGCCATCTGCCTTTCTTTTTTCCTTCCACAACACTTGCAGATGCCAGTCTCTTTCCTTTTTCTTCGCAAGCAAAGACAAAAACGCTATTACGTTCAGCTTCCACTGCCCTCACGTCGACCATTCTCAATCCACTCCCTCCCCCCCAACCTCCTGACGATTACCGAAACCCAATCTACAGAAAAGAAGGCTTCGCCCCTCCCACCCATCACGACCTTGACAACTTCGCACTCAAGCTCTTGGCGCTTTTATCGACAGGCTGTAAATCATCCTCGATATGCCATTCGGGAGTAGTAGAATACAAGTCGTGATCAAAACAAGGTTGACGGCTGGAGCGGGATGCCATGTCGTAAGTATTGATGATCATTCGACTTTCGTAGAAAGCCAGATTATTGAAATGTCACTTCTGTGCTTCTTCGGATGACTCTTGCGGTCATTAGTAAGACCTTTTCTCTGTTCTCTCTCTCTCGTTCTCTCTCTCTCTCTCTCTCTCTCTCTCTCTCTCTCTCTCTCTCTCTCTTTCTTTCTTTCTTTTTTTTTTTTCTTTTTTCTTTTTTTTCCCCCTGTTTCTGAGCGAGATTGCGAATTGTGTTCAGTCGGTAAGGCAAAGGGAGTTTCAAATGTCACCTCTCGTTGCACGTATTCCTAGAGAGCTGAAGCATCAGAGTGCCAGAAATATCGTATACCTACATGTGCCTACATTAGAAGTCGAAAATCGTGGAGACTCGGCTACATTCTCTGCGATTCGCTATTCTTCTAATATACGATTTCTGAACCAAAGTAAAGCCATGCATGCGCGTGCGGAAAACTGCTCAGCTTCCAACTGCCAAATGCTGCTTGTTGTCCAAGCATAGCCATTTGAATGAGCTGCGGGCGTGGAAGACACCTTAGCAGACTTGTTGAGCGTGCAAGTCGTACACTGTTGGCTTTCTTATCCTCTTGGTTTCCCAACTATCAGTGAAAGAGTAGTCTTCTCAACCAACTGACAAAAACAAACTAACAGTTTCGAAAAATGACAGGTCTACAATCCCTCTCCTGCACGGCCGTCGGTTGTTGTTCAAACACGAAGCTGAAGCAAGGCGAGTTGCATAAATCGGGCTATTCGAGGCTCACTTGTATAAGCCACACTCGTTCTCGCTAAATGGGAGAATAATGCCCGTTTGAGATTTCGAACCGCCAAACACGAAGTCTCGTGTATCAGCTGACAGCAGAGCCTCGCAGCTGTGGACGCTCACCATACGAACAGAGGATCAAGAAGCGAGAAACTCAAATCACAGATCTCCCACGTCGTGCACGAACGCCCACCAAGATCGCGAGATCACGATCTGGCAGGGATCAGCATGTCGAAGACAAAGAAACTGGTAAATCTTGCCGCGTTGCCCTCCTTGATTGTGAGAATGCCTGCTCCAGCCCTAGGTCTTTGACGACGTCCAGGACGTGTGTCCTTAGATCAAGAAGTCGCTCGTCGTTCGGGACATCTCGACCCGGTTCGCGCTCTGGGATTCGAGATCCAGAGAGCCTCTACTCCAGAGCCGGCCTGGCCTGCATTGGAGATCTCAAATCGAGTGCAACCTTCGGAACAAAAACAATCGAATAAGCGATAAGCCCAATGCGTCGCTCTAAGCGAGATCCGAAAGTAACACGTCCTTACGACCGAATACCAGGCTGTTCGCCAGGGGGTGCACTGGGGGGAAGGGTGACAATAACCCAGCTACCCAGTGAAAGACGAGCGATCGAGAAAAAAAAAAAAAAAATCCCAGTCTCAGTAGTAGTAGCAGACGCATCGCACACATGATGTTACGTTACGTTACGTGTTCTTCCCCTTCGCCCACTACTTTTTGCGATCTTGAATCATGCTCGTTACGCATCGGGATCGGTCCCCGAATCTGTCAAAACATCCTTGGAAGGGGAGGGGAGGGGAAGAACCGCGCCGTCACCGCCGCCGCCATACTTGCCTTGCTCGCCTTACTGCTACTGCTGTGTGACACGAAACGGGCTCGCAGTCGCTGCTGGCTTCGTCCCATGGCGCGACGTGCCGTGCATGCATCCTGGCCTGAAGCGGATACGCGCTTACGCAAGGTTTGGGATGTGCCTTGCTCCAGTCCAATCTTCAGAGGGGACTGGGGAGGGGGGTGGGCAATCGACGCTCGATACGCGGATGAAGCGAGTCCACCGCTCGCCCGTGACGTTACGCGTGTCAAGAGACATGGCGAAGGGGTTGGCACAGGAGTAATGTGCCTCTTGCTTTTTCAGGACGAGGGGTCCTCTGCAAGTGGTTGGTGATCCGGTCGACTGTGCTGCGGCAGAAGCCGACGTGCGGATTTTCTCTGGTGGGACAGGAATCAGGAACGAACAAGGCGGCGGCGGATAGGGCGGCACATGCCGTGCTACCACATGAGTCCTGCGTGCCTCCTCCGTGCCTCTTCTTCCCCCCGTTCGTCTCGAAGGGAGCACTTGCCTCCCTGGAGCCGATCCGGGATGTGCAGATGATGATGTGACGGCATGCTTGACGGATTGCGAAGGGTCGGTGTCAGGCATTGAGGGCGATCAGCCGCGTGCTTGCTTAGGATGGCAGGAGCTTTGAGTTAATGATTAATGAAATCTGTATGATTGCTGGGAGGGATTATGGTTAGCAGTGAGCTTGCCAGACAGGCATCGTCGGTACGATCTTCGCCGTGGCGGTCAAATGTAGAGGGAGATAACTCGGACTTGCTTGGCATGTAGCGAGAGCCTACCACCGGTATCACTTCACGGACTTGCAGGAAGAGCGTGGCAGTGGCAGGGAGACGAGGGTATGCCCACATGGGAGTGAACCACCAAGCTACCCACGCGTGCCTGGGGCCGTCATGGCAACGATCCCCTCGCGCTCATCGACATCTGGTTCCCCTCGATCTCCACTCGTGGATTATTCAGTCGCCGAATGAAGAAAACAGCGCCGGAGCGCTAGGTGCAGTGTGTAACATGGTTGGTCAAGTGATGTATGACCGCCACCAACTAGTTCATCATGAATTGCTCTTATGCCCGGGGCACTCTCAAGCGAAGTACATTCCCGACCAGTCAGTAGTGAAGCCACTCGATTTAGAAGATGCATGATGCGAGCTGTATCCCGTCTCGAGCCCGTCAACAACGGGCTGGCAACAGAGGAATTACCGGGTAGGCATTCCCTGCTGAGAGCCGATGGGCTTGCTAAGATGATGTGCTCCAGGGATGTCCAGCTGGGCTGTGCAGGTGGAAGCGAGTCGCGCTCGCCCCGGAGCGGAAGTCGTGGCGACGGGCCACATATGAGCATTGCGCTCGCTTACAGGGAAGAGTTGAAGAGGCCTGGGCATCGCAAGATTGTGTTGTTGTGGCCGTTGCTTCGTCAAGATCACGTCTTCAGCGGCGATTCGTGTAGGACCTTGAAGGGAGCGAAGCAGACATTTCTGAGTGGTGACATTCAACCGGTCTCCAACGGCAGTGAGATTTACCAGGCGGAATGTAGTACAGACGTCTGCCCCCAAAGGCGCATGATGTCTTCAGGAGTATGCAGAGCGCCTGCAAATAAAGGGCTGGTGAGCTGCTACTGGGATTGCGTTGATCCGCCGGGGAGGAATGCCTGCATACCTGGTGTGCATCTTCCATGAACCAAGGAAATAAGTCTGCAGACGCTCCCGTACGCGCGGAGGGCGATACGCTTTCCAAGTTTATGACATTTAAATTAATGATCGCTTATTAAACGAAGATTGGCGCGTCGTCTCACGGCATGTTCGCTGTATCGGGACGAACATGGTCACTGGTGGAAGATAGCTGTCGCCGTCCAGAAGATCTTCCTCCACAATAATTACGACTGTCTTCTGTCGACCAGCGCTATACCACTGCGTTGACCATTGTAGGGAGCGTGAGCTTTGCAGAATTCTCACGCAAAAAGTCGGTGTACAGTATGTCCAGGGAGATGTGAACAAGACTGATTCATGAAAGCCTACGCCATCGCGGGCGAAAAGCCGTCGCATCCGTGATTAATAGCGCTTCCGTTTGCGCAATCTTCCATGTAGGCATACCCCATGTTGACAACCGCATATCATGTTGACGATGCTTGACAATCAAGCGAGGCGACTGACTCTCGTCCTGTCACGTATAGGCAGAGAAGGCACGTGCATTGTTGAAGCCCAATTCGATCCGACTAGTTCGCATGGCCGCAGAGATATGGAATGGACAACAGCGCAGGTCAGGCGCATCAGGGTCACTTCTGTGATTGCAGTGCGGCCTGAGAGTCGTGGAAGAAGCATCGAAGACCCACGGAAGGGAAGCAGGAGTCAGGTGTTGGAAGACGTCGCAGGATTCCCTTGTGTGACGCTCGCCGGCCTAGTTTTTCTTCATCTCCTAGATTTGATCTCGAGCCTGGCGTGTAGTAACAAGGTAGATGCTGGCTGGCAGACGAACAATTTGCAGCCGTGCGCGGTCGTTGCAGGTAAACTGGCTTCCAGAAACGCTCTACGGTGTGTATCGAGTCAGTGGCCAGATGCGCTGTCGCAACGAAATTGCAGACATGTAGCGACTTGCCATCACACACACGCTGCAACAGAGCACACCGTCGCTGATTTTTGCAAAAGTTGTCGTCGCATGATCCTTTCGTCCGATAGAGGGTTGCACATAGTTTGATGGCGGCTGATCTGGCGGGCGATCAGAGGAATGATGAGCCTGAGGGCTGCGCTGCGGTCGGGTGAAGCTTTCGAGGGACGCAACATCATGTCTCACATTTCACGTGTCTCGGCCATGCCGTCGACACGCTCTGCCGCTCCGATCAGCACATGGCCCTGCGTGGACAAAAGGCCGATCAATACCCTATCCACCGCGATTTTGCATGCCCTCTACGTACCTGGCGTGAGCTGTCCTGCCAGACAACATACCACGTCGCCTACTCGGCATCGCAAACGACGGCGTAAGCGAGAAACGATATCACCAAAGCAGCGTCAGCCATTGCAATCTTGGGAGGGCATAGAAAGGCTGCCATATCAACATGATGATAATGAATCTCACACGACCTTGACCCTGCAATTACGCTTCGGGCCTTGCCCTGCGCGGGATCGACGCGCAGCATTATTCGCCTACGCATCTGCACACATGGAGTGACGGATCACATTCAAGGATCACGATCCTGCATTGCCACCATGGCCATCATCCCACAGCGACACAACTCACTGATCGACGGCGGATGGGGTGTAGAGTTTGTAGAAATTGAGCTGGCACATGGTTTGGTGCGGTTGGAGAAGCCATGTGCAAGGATTGCAGACGGTACCGATCATGATCTGCGACTTGCACTGCACCACGGATTCACCGCAACACTGCACATGTATGCCGTACCGCACATGCTTCGAGGGCACCGCATCAAATTTTTCCTCCGACTGCCGTACCATGTGTGACCGAGACCCGGCAGCCGGTAAGCTGGGCGGCGCATTGGAAGAAATGCCTGCTTTGATCGAGGCAACCATCGAGGCAATCATCGAGGCGACCATCACCAGGTCGCTCACGTTTTTACGAGGCCACTCTTCAATAGTGTCGTGTGCCAACCCATTCACAAGCTCCACTCCCTTGGAAAAATGCCCCTTCGCATACTCCTTCAGGATTAGCATGAGAGGGTTCGGTAGTGCATTCCTGGACACGTTAGAGACCGCCGTGTGTGTCGTGTTGCGCAAGGACGACAGAATTCACCTCGACACTCGAGGAAGCCAAACTAATCCTGCCGGTGCGAGTGCATCAAGGTCATCAAGCATAGCGATCAACATTGAGTATGGAAAATTCCGTGGCACTTTTCCTTAGCACCGCCCATCTCGCGTGGTGGCTGCTGATCATCCATCTCTATACACCCGTACTGTACTCCACGCGGCCAGTGCGCGGTATACGTGTGTCTGTTCTTCGCCTGCCGTATCTCGCAAGCGAGGCGGAGAAGACTTACCCTTGCCCACCACGTTTGACGATCGACAGCGTTGTGGGCCCTTGAGCATGTTGGCCAACGGCTGCGTCGTCGAGACATCCTTAGGCGCTGGCTAATGGGCCTCCGTTCTTCATTTCTCCAGCCTACCTTACGTGCCCGCTTTTGTTTCCTCGCTTCACAAACGGCGGAACAGGGCTTGGTGGATGAAACAGCTGGCGCCAAGCCTCTCTGTGATTACAACGGCGCGCGATCTGCCTGTGTTTCGACGACACACGCGAGATGACGCTGCGGCGCCCTGCCAGCAGCCTCACACGCACTATGGCAATCCTGCGCTCGACAGCGCTGCGCTTGTCTGCCGTTGCGTGGCTCCTACGGGGAATTGCGAAAGCACACCGAGGGCTGATGTCTTTTTTTCTTCTTCCTAGCTTTCGCGGATACGCGGTCCTCGTCTATCGGTAGTCTGTTGGCGAGCACTCGTCTTTGAGCCAATCAATACCCGGAAGGTCATGGTGAAGCCACGAAGAAGCCGCGGTACTTCCCATGGTTTAGCCTCTTTGCACCCTTCGCCGCGTCACAGATGTCTTTGCGTGCGAGCATGATCTGCGCGAACCGGGTTCATCCTGCGCTGCACATCCGTCCGTCTGCAGCTCACTCCACATGGTAGGTCCGTGGCCAGCAAACCCTGTCCTGGCCTCCCACGCGCGCGACAGGCACTGAGGCACATCGACTGCGGCGACGGCAGCACAAAGCCGCGACTCAGAAAAACCCCGAGTCCATGCAGGGCAGGGCAGGCCCGGACATGAGGGCGTCACCGTGAGGGTAGGGCAACGCAACATGCCATGGCATGGCTCTCGCCCTCGTCTTCCTCCTAACGCACGATTGCCACCATCCAGCAGTTGACCTTCGGGACTCGCGCGCCGCCGTCTCTCCACCACTGCCCCGAGACCAGCCCTGCTCTGAATTGCAACCGGTCCTGGAATAATAGAGGCTGTGGCAATCGCATGCTGTAGCGCATCCTGAGCCTCCGCTTCTGGCCAATAGTCAGACTTCAGCGTTCTGCAGCCCTGCAAAACAGGCGTCCACTCGTTCAACTCTAATATACTACTTCTGCCAAAATGTTCCAGCCTTCGCCTCTTCTCCGTCCCAAAGTACCCATCCAGCGTCCCTTTGCAATCAAATCCAGTCTCGCGATCATCTTTGCAGCATCCCGAGCGATCGCCTCCCTGGCCACGCGCAATCTGACATCAATCTCATCCGCAGTAGCGGTCCTCTGCATGCATGCAAGCGGCTGGGTTCCTCACACTGCTTCTTCCCCCATCGATCGTCATCGCCCACCACCACTCGCTCCCTGCCCGGGCGATCACCACTCCTGGCCGTCCTCGCCTTCTCCCACTTCATCCTTACCTCTTCGGTCTAACGCCCGGGCGTTGCGTAGATTAACAGCCAGGATCTGGCGCTCAAGCCCCGGCCCGCATAGACACCACGCGTTCGAGGCCGAGAACTGCAGGCAAGCATCCTCCTGCCAGCCGCCGGCCGCCCGTTGCCTGTCACTTCACTGCCGTTGACAAGGCGTCCCTGGACTCCGGCCCATCGACTGGTCTGTAGGCCCGCTTTTCGATCCCCGACCACTGCACGAGTAAGCTCGTCAAGGCCAATCTACTCGAGCACTACCCTCTTGCACCGGTACATCAATCAGTCTACAACGGAGATCACACCAGGTCGGCCGCTCGTCTGTGCGATCGACGGATATTGATTCAGGCGCCACGCAATCCGGATTTCAATCAACTCGTATATTGCCCATCCTTCCTCGGATACACCCTTCTTGTTGCCATCATACGTTACGTTCCTCTCCAGCAACCACCCTCGTGACGTACAACCAACAACGACCTCTTGCCTTCTGGTCATTCATCTGAATGGCAGCTGTTGGCATGATGAGCTTCCCTCCGCGCGATAGCTTCCAGGGCTATCCGCAACAATATCACGCCCATTATGCATCACGCGCGCAACAGGACCCAGCCGTGATGGTCTCTTCATTCTCCGTCAATCCCCACTCGACATACGCTCCGACATCTCAACCTCAGCAGCAGCAGACCTATCAAACATCGACACGGTCAGCTCGTTCATCGCACTCGCCCACGTCTGACGATGGCCAAAAGCCTTCGTTGCCATCCATATCGAACCTGTTCGGCATGGTGGACGGCGAGCGGTCAGGGAAAGAGCATGGTTAGTGTCTCCTGCCCCTCACCTGAAAATGATAGCCGGCATGCAAGCTAACGAGCGACTAATAGCAGCAAAGAACGCGCAACTGAGCCAAAGCCAACAAGCCCAGGCTCAATCGCAATCGCAACCACAACCACAAACGCAGTCCTATCCTGCCACACAGGCTCAGACTCAAATCTCTCAACAGGTTCAGCAGTCGCAACCACCTCTCCAACAAGGACAGCAGCTGCAACAATCACAGCAGGCTCAAGAACAACACCTACGACAACAGCACTTTCAACACCCTCCACTTCCCGCGTCGCAACAGGCATCAAACGTACCGAGGGTCGAACAAGCGCCGCACATAGTGTCTTATCCTCCACAGGAAGCAAACAGCAGCCAGCGGGCGATGATCCCGCCTACCCCTCCAATGCGGACGGATTCAATCGGTGAAAACACACACAGCCCATCAACAATCTCGACTGGCTCATCGTTATCAGGTCAGCCGTACTTCGTCGGCTCAGCCCTCAACAACGTAGAAGCCGACCAACAGCGCGCACACCTACCGCAAATGCACAAACGCCCTTCCGTCCCTGCGCACCCACAGACCTCTCCCTACGGCACATCACCCTACGCCACGAGCGCGTACTCTGCTTCCCCCGGCACAGTGTCGAACAGCGGCTCTTTCTACTCCCCAAACCAACCCGGCTACCCGCCCGGCGCCATCTACACGCAACGACCACTTCCCTCCAGCTTCCCACCCCAACCGCACTCAGCACCCGTGATCCCCGCCACGAACCCATGGGAACACCACCACTACATCGGGCCATCAGCACACTCGACTTTTCCGCAAACTCAAGAGCGCTACATCTGCCCAACGTGCAACAAAGCCTTCTCCAGACCCTCTAGCCTCAAAATCCACAGCCATTCGCACACGGGCGAGAAGCCCTTCAAGTGCCCACACAACGGCTGCGGAAAGGCGTTCAGCGTGCGCAGCAATATGAAGAGACACGAGCGTGGCTGCCACACCGGCAATGCAGGCATGATGGGTCCCGTTCCGCACATGAGCCAATAACACTCGCGTCCATGCGGTCGTCGGCTCTTCACTAGTCGTGGGGAAGAAACGCGCAGCATGATCTATCATGAACATCAGTCCCTGAGGGCAACAAGCCTTGAGAGCTCCGCCAGGAGTAGCTCGAGACACAACCAAAAAAAAAAATAGGAGGAAGACGGCACAAACATCTCTTCTTCCTGGCTTCTTTCCTTACTTCACTTCATCCGGACTTACAGGATATCACGGATCTTTTCTTCTTCTTTCTTCTATTCTCTTCCTTCCTCAATTAGAAGGATCGGCATCCGAATACAGGCCATTAGAGGTCTAGGCGGGGTTTCTTGGTTCTGTTTCCGCTTTTTACTTCTCTTATTCCGTTCCCAGGGGGCTTTTTTCCCCTTCTTCTTATTTCTTCTTGGCGGACCGTCGATGTTTTTCCAATGCTCCTTCTTGATGTATCATATATAGTGCTCAATACCCCTTTTCTTGTTTTCCCCCTTATTCTTGTTCTTGCTCTTCTTGTTCTTCTTGAATCTTCTTGCTTTCGACTAGACAAAGAAACGCTTGTTCGCGGACATTTGGAAAACAGAGCATATATAGGTACAATACGATTAAAAGCAAATTCTTTGACGCCCGACTTCAATTTTCATCGCAGATGCCTGAGTGCTTTGAGGAGCACACGGAATAAGCTTGGAAGGACTTCCATGTCGTCTCTATGTCTCATCCCGGGCTCTGGTGCTCCGCGCATGAGGAGCCCGTGAGTTTTCTACCTGGTCTCATTACTGCGTACATCCGTATCCTTTGATTGGAACAATACTCGATCAGACATGCTGGGGCGGGAGAAATCCTTCCTTTCCATCTACCATCTTGTCCATCATCGTAAGCGTTCCTTCGACACCATCGCATCATGACCTCTAGTGTAGTGCACTCTCAGCCAACGGCTAGAAGCACAACACCACCTGGGAACTCAAGAGTAAATGGCTCATCACTCATCAATCGATCATCAACACCTACTTCGTATCTCCACGTACTTTTAATGTCTCCTCGATCGTGGTGTTGTGGTTGGTCGGCATTCAATTGTTGAGATTGTCATTTGATCGGTACAGAGGACCAGATGACATGGAGTGGAATGAGATGACAGTGAACGGTGTGTTTGTACATGATACAGAGGTAGATGCACTCCATGACTTCAACCGGGCATGGTGTCATGGTCTTCCAGAGATCGAGTCCGATTCGCCTCCTCTTCTATGAAGGAGCTAGCAGCGAAGAATGCTATCGGTTCTTTGCTGTGGGTTTAATTGCACGACTTACCCCTCGGATGGACTCTCGATGAGCAGCCAGGGGTGGATTCCGTAGCAGGCGTTGAACTCCGTTGCCTTCAAATCGAGTTTGGTTGTGGACGGACGGTGAGCAGGACGGTTCTCCATCTGGCCGACGTCGAATCCTCGCTGGAAGGTTGGTTGTTGGTTTGATGCTTTCTTGTGACCAAGACAGGACAACATCATGCTTTTCTCAGGACGGAGGGATCTACTTCTACTCGTGAGTGAATGGCGCGGTTGGAAACGCCATACCCTACATCTGCCATTGCTGTTTCCACTGGGGCACTTCACGGTTATTTTAAGGACTACTGTCTGCATGGGCTAGCAAAAGCCGTTCAAAGCAATGTTCTTAGACTAGAGAGGATGTGAGCAAATTTGGGGTCTTCCCGTATTTTTTGAGCCGAACAGATAGCTATTGAAGGCTAATCGGGTCAGGTATTTTAGAGGGCGGCCAGACTCCACTCCGATAAAGGCTACTTGTGCAATGGGTAACATCCTTCTCGTGTTGTATTCATAAACATCAACACCTTCCGTTTCCGAGTTTGTAAACAAGCCCAACACGTCAAGATGTCCAAAGACAGAAAAACAGCACGGGCAAACGTCGAGGTGGGCAAGGTGACTGAAGGCCAAAAGGAAACTCGGTGCGGTTATGTACAAAGGATACTATAGCACAGCAGCAACTACCTCTACATCTTCTATCTCGCCGTCGTCTACAACACGGAAAGGTCGCCAAACTTCTCCTGTGGGGGGTGTCAGCCTGATCTTGTCGTCGCTTCGCTTGGGCGTTCGGGATGTGGCT
The DNA here is from genome assembly GCA_001931905.2 of Cladosporium sp. IMV 00045. NCBI lineage: Eukaryota > Fungi > Ascomycota > Dothideomycetes > Cladosporiales > Cladosporiaceae > Cladosporium > Cladosporium sp. IMV 00045. Next base: position 27,077 of record MSJI02000951.1, on the reverse strand, counting down.
TACCTTGTAGCCGGGAACGTTCCAGCGGCCCTTGGAGACGAGCTGCTCGACGCGCTGGTCGATCTCGGGGTGGGCGGCGATGACCTCGTCCTGTATGTCTTGTCAGATATCCGTATCACGTGATCTTCCCCTCTTCTCCTTGCAGCCGGGTGTTTCTGCGATTCCGGAATCAGCGTATACGCACCACAGTGAGGTCCTCGAAAGGCCTGGCGGTCTCGATGTTCTTGAGGGTCTTCTCGAGGTCCTTCAGCTCAGCGTCGACCTTGCTCTTGGTCTCCTCGGCGCTCTTGAGGGCCTGGGCCTCGTAGGCCTCGATGGCCTTGATCTGGCGGCCGACGTCGTACTTCTTGACCTGGAAGGCGTTGACCTGCTTCTCGATGTCGTCGATGACGGCGGTGTTCTTCAGGACGGAGCGGTAGTGGGCGAAGTCGACCTGCTGGGGCTGCTCGGACAGGATCTGGACCTTGCGGCGCGCGTCGTCGTTGCGCTTCTTGAAGGTCTGCAGGGCCTGGGCGGTGGTGCCACGGAGGCCGAGTTTGGTGCCCAGGTTGGCCCAGTCGATCTTGGAGGCGGCGCTGCGCTGGAGGGGGGTGTTAGTGGGTGGTGCTTCGTCTTCGGAAAAAGTAGGACGGGGTCCATCTGCGCGAGCGCTGGAATTGGCGGCATCGCGAAGTGCGCATATTCCAGCGCGAAAGCATCGGAAGAGACTGTACGTACAGAAACGGCCATTGTGAGTGCTGTGTGGTTGGTAGTGGGCGGAGACGGGGTTGTGTTGCTTGCTATAGAGGGATTGATGAGGTCCGTAGCGCTAGCGTTCTCCGAGCTGGCCGCCAAGATCACGTGATATGGATCGCTCAAACGAATCAAGCAGTTGACGTGCATGCGATGACAATTGATGCGACAATATTAAGATACACGTAATAACTGTCTACTCATAGATAGCTCGCTGACTGTCATATTTTTCAGTGGTTTAACAAAGCTAATTGCCCGATTGCGCATGATACACGCTTGTCAAGCGAGAGACTGCAAATATCTCATGTTGGGCTGATTAGTCTTCTCATGTCAACATCTGATACTAAATGATCTTTTCAATCTTGATAAAAGAATCTTCACTTGCAGGATTCAACGCTGACATTGCATTTACACATTGAAGCATGAAGTTTTGATTGTACACCGCAAAGCGCGGCGGCTCATCACATCAGAGCCAATCCTTTAGACAGCGTGCGAGCTAGCATGCCGTCATATCCCAAGCGCCCTCTATATGCTGAGAGCCATGATACTGTTGACAATGTCGTTGTCGTTCTCCTTGAGGGCCTTGACGGCCTTCTTCCTGCTCACGCTGGCCTGGGCCATGACAAGCTCGATGTCCTTGGACTCAAGACCGGTGTCGTCAACCTCCTCGCCATCGTCCTCCTCCTCCTCCTTCTGCTCGGTAGCGGGGGCCTTGCCCTTGTCGCCCTCGGCGGAGTGGTCGTGGCCGGCGTGCTCGTTGGCGGACTGGCTGGCGAGCTGCTGAGCGGCCTGGGCCTGGGCCTGAGAGTTGAGGTCCTCAATCTTGGCCTCACCGAAGATGCTATCCTCCTTGTCAGTAATGCTCTTCGAAACCTGACAGACTCTCATTTCCGACTGTTCAAACGTACATCCAGGTGTTGCTGTTGGGGCTCTTGTAGACGTCGGGCTGGGAGATGACGAAAAGGATGTTCTTGGGCCTCCTGAGGGTGACACGGGTGATGCCCTCGACGTGCTTCAGGCCGAGCTTGGCGATGGCCTTGCGCGCCTTCTTCTCGTTCCTGTTGTGGATGGCGACGGAAGCGCCTGCGGGGATGTTGGCCTCGCCGGCCTCGCCCTCGGAGTCGGAGC